>JAPYZB010006236.1:0-13402 GCA_030522745.1 Eupelmus kiefferi | reverse complement strand
CCGTACATATATATAGATATACAAACAATGCATAGCGAGGAACAGTGAAGAACAGCGAGCGTTGTTCCTTCTATGTCTCCATTCGTGCAAGAGGCCTAAGTGTATAGTATAAGACCTAAGCGTGTTACGAATTAACCGGTGTTGAATATTTTACTCGCGCATCATTTCCACTTTTTTACATACTATTAAACTAAAAATTAACGAATTTTATACTTGTTATAAAATATAATTAATCTTTAAAAATGAGTAAAGCACATCCGCCAGAGTTAAAAAAGCAAGTATTTCTAATTTTGATTTTAAAATAAATAGAAAATTTTTCAATATAATTAAATAATTAAAATAAATTTAATTCATTTTTGTACTTTTATTACAGGTTTATGGACAAAAAGCTGTCGTGTAAGTTTTAGCTTTTCTTAAGTATAATTTCTATCAATAAACATTGACATCACTAATATCTTTTCATTACAGTAAAACTTAATGGTGGTCGGCATGTTATTGGCATCTTAAGAGGTTTTGATCCTTTTATGAACATGGTCATTGACGAAAGTATAGAAGAGTGTAAAGATGGTACAAAAAATAATATTGGTATGGTGGTAAGTTAGTTAAATAAATACATTATTATTATTATCTGATTCTTTTATACTCTGTTTAAGAATAATTTTTATGTTTAGGTAATTCGTGGTAACAGTGTCATTATGCTAGAGGCTCTTGATCGAGTATGATTAATGTTACGTTTAGTGAATAAGGTAGTTTTAAGATACTACTTGTGAATTTAAATAATACAAAAATAAGAACTCCTTTTTGTAATTTCAATTTTAATAAATATAATAAAAGATTTTTTTTATAATTTATTTTGTTTATTAATATTTAGTTACTTAGAAACCATAATTATTAGTGACTATTTTTCATGTAGAAAGTGACATATATTAAGATTTTATTTTACAAAATTTATATTAAAAACTATT
This sequence comes from Eupelmus kiefferi, assembly GCA_030522745.1. Classification (NCBI taxonomy): domain Eukaryota; kingdom Metazoa; phylum Arthropoda; class Insecta; order Hymenoptera; family Eupelmidae; genus Eupelmus; species Eupelmus kiefferi. Next base: position 12,437 of record JAPYZB010006236.1, on the reverse strand, counting down.
AAAGTACATAAATAGATATGTTTACTTACTATTGTATCACGTTTTATGGATTCTCAGTATGTTGTAGAAAAATTAATTGATTTATGTACACAAAATTAAACTATTATAACGACAGTGCAGAGACAGAATTAAATATATATACATATATATATATATATACTACTGCTTGGCTATAAAATGACCAGAAATCAATATCAACAATCTCAAGGAACATTAAACATTTACAAGGCACTCCATGTGTTGTCATCAGGATTTCAGATAAGAAAAACAACTGTTCAAGTTAAAAACGGATTTGTATTAACTATATATTTAATAATACAGTTAAAATAAACTTTTGATAATTCTTATCTATCTATGTTAATAATAAACAGTCTGAGTTAGTTTATAATATATTTTATGTTAAGTATTTCATTAAAAGAAAAAATTTTGTTGAATCTTCATTTTTATTTATCTTCATTGATGCATGCTATGTAAAAATTGATTCTATGAATGAAAAAGTATAAAATAAATTATTCCGCTTTTAACTTAAATATTTGCTTTACAATAAAAAATTGATTAAAGTAAAATGACAGTTTAAGAATTATTAGTAATCATCAACTCTATCACAGAGAATACATTATTTTTATATGCCATATAAGTTGAGTTGGCATAGTGTAAAGTAAAAATGTGTTAATATAATTAATAAAATTTTTAAGAACTAAGTTTGCACACTTCATTTCATATTATATTAATTATGTCAAAAATATGGGCAACCTTGTGTGCTTTTGTAAAAAAAATCTTTTTAATTAATTCTACTGTGTATAAATAAAAAGCTTCTAAGTTTGTAAAATCATTGTAATGCTTGATAGTTATGATCTTGAATGATGTTTGATATTGCTGTTGCTTTATCAAATACCATTGATTCATTAGAGTCCACTTGAGTCAAAACATCTTCACTGTTGCAATGCACAACTTTGTAATTTTCACTAATTTGAACAGTATTTTCTTTTTTTACAATTTTTAATTTTTTCAAACAATCACTAGAATTTGATTTGAAACCATTTACAGTTTTAGTTTCAACAGTAATCTTCAAGATGTCTTTTTCTTTTTCATCTTCTTTTCGTAATATATTTTTTTCATTTAACTTTAACTTCTTACACTTACTGGAATCTAAAGTTACGTTTTGTTTTTGGTCAATACTGTTTTGATGTAGAATATCATTATCACTCTTCAAGATGGATCCATGATTTAAAGGAGTTGATTTTCTTCTTTTTGGTGTTTGTTCCACTGAAAAATAATATTAATAAAATTAAAAAATAATTGGTGCAATTATTTTATTCAATCTTACAACTTGATATAAATAGAATTCTTTTCATAAGGTTATAAAAAAACGATATATTATTAAGAAACTGACCTGGTATCATAGGATTTTTATGACATGTTTTGCTGTGTTCTGTATACTCTGATTTCCGGTGAAATTTTTTACCACAGTCTGGACAGAGTGTAAATTTCATTGGGTTATTAGCTAAATGAATCTGAAATTGTTTTTCATTCTCGAAACGACGATCACAAACAGAACACACAAAGAACTCTTTTGAACTTCTTCTTCTAACAGACCGATTCCTTGCAAGGCAATCTACCTGTACCTTGTTTTCATTACTTTTACTATTATTTATTAGTTCACTTTTCACAACAAGTTCTGTTTTAATTGAGTCCTCACTAATCACAAGATCTTCAGACAACTTATCATTTTCACCAGGAGGATAACTGAGTTTACTTAAGCTAGTTTCTGAACGATTCTTTGATAAACTATGTTCAAGCATTAGATGCCTTTTCATTCTACTTTTTGTAATTTGACGTTTACACAAAGCACAAATAAGATAACCATGCTCTTTCCTCATATGAATATCTAATTCATTACAAGTATCAAAGTTCTCGGAACATTCGGAGCACTGTTGTTTAATTTTTGTTTCTGGATATTTCATATGTTTTAACAAATCCTGCGTTGATGGCAGAATGCTGTTGCACATTTCACAACGTACTTCACCAGCCTTGTGATCCCCATTAATGTGCTTTGTCATAACATACTTATTAAGAAATCCTTTCTCGCATAATCTACAAAAAAATCCTGGATTATTTTCATGCTTAGCAATATGAATTCTGCAATAATCTATCGATGAAAAACGTTTTGGGCAATGTGTACACCTAAATTTGCCCTTTTTAAGCAATTTTTTACGCGATCGCTTCCGCGCTTTTTGTTTTTTTGCCAATATCACAGCACCCAGTTTTATGTCTACATTACGACTAGTACCAGATAGAGCCGGCTGTAGTGGACGGAATTTGCCGGAATTAAGAACGGAATTAGGCAACAGCTTTAATAATGTAGGCGTAGCGCCTGTAGCTTGCTTTTTTACTTTTGGAACTTCTTTCTTTTGGTGAGACATTTGTGATGTAGGTGTAAGTGGTGATATTGAAGTATCTGGTACAACACAGACTCTTGGCACTCCTTCAGTTTGATGAAGCTTAGATGGTTCAGATTTTAATTCAGCTGAAGGTACGATTTTATAAGGAGTTAAACATGGTTGATTTGATACCATCCTAATATTTACATTTGGTAGTTGTGAAGATTCAGCACTAACGCAGTTATTTACGGATAATCCTGTAAGTAAAATTATAAAATCATATATAAATAAACTTTGAACTTTCAAAATTGATAAAAATCAAATTACCTGTAGTATTAACATGTTGTTGTGAATTTGGTTTAACACTAACTAATTGTGAACCTGCTTTTACATGAGATTGTTGTTTATTTGGAGAAGTTGAAATAATGTTTGATGATACAACTGGAGTAATTTTAATATGTTGTTGCTTTTGAGAATTTGAAGTTTCTACAATTTTTATTGTAGCTCCATTTAAATGATCAGATAACTTAATTTGTTTTGGTATCAATGGATAATTTCTTTCATTTTTATTATCCATGCTGATACTATTTTTACATGACAATATAATACTAGATATCATTTCACTTGTTAAATCTTGATTAGTTTCTGAAGCTTGAGATTTTCTATTCCCAAGAGTACTTTTTAACCTATTATTATTACTATTATTATTATTAATATTGCTGTTATTGATATTAACATTGTTTGCAAGAGTGATACTTGGCTTTGAAATATTAGATTGAAGAGGGGGTAATTTGGGTGTAATGATAAGTTCATCATTCTTCGTTAAGGCTTCCATAGTGCGATTAAACCCAAATACAGGATCAAGATAATCAGCACTCCTTTTTAATTTTGCTGCTTCAAGTATTTGCAATTCCCTTTCTCGCATTTTAAATTTAAATATTTCTGTAGGAGTGGCAATATTTTGTTTAGAAACGTATTTTCTTTTGCATTTTTTATGATCTAAGTGAGCTGTACGGCTTTGAAATATAATTCCACAAATATCACACATAATAGATTTATCACAATAATTCAAATTAATTGATGCTCTACGACAGCAATCATCATCTATACTGAGGGCATCGCATTTTTTGTTTTCACAGTGTTTTGTTACTAAGGTATCAATTTCATCTTCCTGAATATTAATAGCAATGAGTGGTACAATTCCTTCTTCATCCTCATATTGCTGCACAGAAACATTACAAACTAAACTTTCGCAAGGCTCAAAATGGCCACATTCTTTTCTTTTTCTTACTATAGGAACTAATAAAATCTCAGACTTTCCATTGTTTTTAGACGGTAAGAGATTTTCTTCCTCGTTTGAATCTTTATTTGATGCACTGAAGACTTGAATTGAAACTTCTGGTTTTTGTGGTGATTTCTGTTCTCCATTAATTTCATTCGAATTATTTGTATAAGATTTTGGTCTAACCATCCTAAAAGCTGTGGGTGAATCTGTTCGAGGAATTGCATGAATAACAATATTTGGTTGATTAAAAAGTCGTCTCACTGAATCAGATTGTAACACCTGAAATTGTAAAAATTAAATAATAAAAATTGTAATTAATTGTTTGTATATTTAGAATTTTTAGATATATCACATACATTAAATTACAGAACTGTATAAATTTGGAGGGATTTAGATGTAATATACATAAATATTATATTACAGTTATATTTTTAAATAATAGGTTCAATATTTGAGAAGTTCTATTTGTAAATAAATTATTTATTAATATTTCAAAAATTAATAAATATTATTGTTTTATAAATTTTATTATTTGTAAAAATAATAGTATTATTAAAAATATAATCAATTTATCAAAAAATTAATACTGTTATTTAATTGAAATTATTTGAAAAGAATACAATAATAATATAATTCAAATAATTACAACATAAAAAAGTATAAATTAAAATTTTAAACATAATTTTTAAGGTAAAAGTAAATTTTACTTTCTAATTATATAAATCAAAACCTAATGTTTTTGCAAAAAAAAAAGAAAAAAATACAATTTTCTTGTAAATTAGAAAAATTTTATAAAAACTAAATTATTGATAAACATTACTCATGTAACATAACATAACAAAATATTCCAAAAAATTCAGAATCTAAGGCTAATGAAAAAGGTTTAAAAAACATGAAAGTAAATATAAATTAATAAAGTAAATAAAGAAAAACATTTTTAACAACGTCATCTTGAAATTAGTTTAAAAGTTACCAATAATTGAACACTTACGAAAAATTTTTTCCAAAAACAAATTTGTGAAAAAACTCCAATTTGTCAAAAAAAAAAAAAAAATTCACAAAAATGCCCTTTATACACTGCAGCGTTTATTTTTTAACACACATCTTGCTCCGACGACTGCCAACGTCATTTTTTTAAACACAAACAAACGGAATCGAAAAACCAGCGTTTAATTACCTGGCTGAACGTAGAGCTGGCTATCATACTCGTGCTCTGCACAGGCAAACTCGCAGCAGTCGCGGAGGCCATTACTTCGTGCATATATCACATATACGTGTCTCGAGCATTTAAATCCAAGCTACTACAACAGCAGCAGCAGCAGCAGCAGAAGCTTCAACAGCTGCAGGTGTGATTAGAGCTTAGAATCGTTGAGCTGATCTATTTCACCGAAATTCATGATAAAAATAATATCCGTGGATAGTAAGTATATAATATAAAAAAAGATAAAAGTAGAAAAAGGTCAACAAAGAGGGAGAGAAAATGTATATTGTGAAAACATTAAGTGGCAGAGAAGAGAGAGGGAATGTAATGCGCGTAAAAAAATAGAGGTTAGGTCATGGTAGCTACGTAGACGTCGAGGATTTTCTGCTTCCTCGGGGATGACAGCGGCGACTGTCCGGGACGAGCTTAGCGTAGCTGTAGTTTCGGTCGATGCTCCAGCTACCGTAGTCACCAGCTACGACCATTCTGCCCTCACTCGACCCTTTTCGATAATATCCCTTCCCACCACCTCCTCCTCCGCCTTCTTTTCTTTCTCCTCCTCCTACTCCCCTCCATGCACCGAGAGCGCTGTAACGATTCTGTCCCTTTCCCTATACATACATAATATTAAATATAGCTATACGTGCATTGCCGTTCTTTAGGATTAAACGACTTTCCCTATACACAAAATTTCTCACCAAACTCCTCTAAGAAACAATTGTACTTATATAAAATAAAAATTAAAAAATTTCTTTAACACTAACGAAACTTTATATTATAATTATTAATTATGTTAAATTAAGATTCAAAATTTCCCCGATTCTAAAATAAAAATTTTCCGCTTACATTTATAGTTATTGGGATTTTGTAGACATCATGTACTTAAATGGAAAATTATTAAATAATGATAAATTGTTTAAACCTTGATTTTGCACGAGCTTGAATATAAATGAGTGTACCTACGCTAAATTAAACTTTCTACAAGTTGTGTCAAAAAACATTGTTTAATATCTGTGCGAAAGAGTATAATAAGTACTATTCGTTTCAAGATCTTGTAAACTTTTTACCCTTGCTTCTCTCGAGAGTAATTTTAACGTTTACGGGATAATTAATGGGATTATTATAATTATTTTTCCCACCAATATGGATAATATAGTATATTTCAATATTTCAAATTTTTGTAGTGGATATTATTGATAACATAAAATCTACAAATGTTGAGGACAAAGAACTTACTGAAACCTCATTTTTTATTATACTAAAACTAAAATTATTAATAGATTTAGAAAAATTCAAATCTACTTCACTATTTATGATAACGTAATTATTTTGTTTTTAAAAAATCCATACTTTATTTCTGTAATTGCGACATTTTTTCCAGTGATTTTTCAATTTTTGAAAATAGCATATTACGCACCTAGGGAGTAAAAGTTAAGATTTTCCCAGACTGAGAGTAATTGTTACCCGATCCAAAGGCGAGGGTGACAAACTTACAGTCTGACCCTGGTAACAAAATCTGACGCACTGCGATTGCAGCAGACCATGCGTGGTCTACTTCCGATTCTCGCTATGTTTCTGCCGACAGATAATTACAAGAAACGCGTGCAGCAAAATTGCGGCAAAATTGCAGCAAAATTGCAGCTTGAAAGTGCTACGTACCAAATGGTATAGAAGAAGAGCACTTTATTGCTGCAGTTCTGATGTAATTATACCCCAATTATCTGCTGCACTCTCGTAAAAATTGTCTGTAATTCAAAATTGCAAATTTTCAATTTTTATGTAATTAAAAATTGAAAATTTGCAATTCTGCCGCATGCTCTGGACGCAATTGTCTGGCAGCAGAATTACACGCAAATTCGGAAATAGACCACGTATGTGCTGCTGCAATTTTGAGTGCATTCACGTGAATTGCAGCAAAATTGCGACGAAATTGCGATGCAAATGCTACCAGGGGAGGCTTTCTTCACTTACTCCCATGGTGCAGCATCTACACTTTTCTCCTCGAGAAGCGTAAAATGCGTGCTATAGAATTAGCCCGCAGGGCGTAAAGTACGTACTTTATACACCGTGCGTTACACCTGAAGGCGATGTATATGTATATATATATATATATATGAATCTGCTTCAACTTGTTCCAGATTTTTAGATGTTATACCCTGATAGATTAAAAAAAAAAAAAAAAATAGTACTGGGCAATTAATGTATATCTGGCACNNAAAAAAAAATAGTACTGGATAATTAATGTATATCTGGCATCGCGAACTATATATTGTTAATGGCTTTATTAATTGCAACTCGCTCGTAGGTCTCTTTAACCATAGACAATTAAGTTATAATTTACGTTCTCATAGACCTCTGTTGTAAACTATCCAGCATTCAAACTTCGGGTTTTATTCGTCTATTAATCGGTTAAAGAGGTCTTGGAACACTCTGCGTGATCGCATTACTTCTTTGGAACGCATTTTATCTTTTAAGAGATCCTTAAAGTCATTAGTTTTTGAATTTTAATATCTTATAATATTATTCTATTATATATTGTTGTGCGTTACTACTGTATACTTTTATGTGAATTTAATTTGTAAAGGGCAAATTGCCCGTTTAGTTTCTTAAATAAATAAATATATTTTCGAACAGTTAAAACTCAGCAAGCTTCTATTTAAAATAACACAATACTATAGGCCTCAAGTTCCGTGTATCAGTTCCGTGACATGCACCAACATAGATTTTAATACCAATGTTCGCGCTTCTTAAAAGTATACTTTAACATTTTACGTCTGCTTTTTTACGTTTATAGATATGGGCAAATGTCGATGATATTTTAATAACATTTTTATTCCGTTTTAATAACTGTTTTTTTAAATGTTTAAAAGTTTAAATAAAAGCATTTTAATAATGTTTAGTGCTGTTTTTGAGTAGATTCAATAAAAATATTAAGCTGTAGATATTTTTTTGACAATTTTTTGAACGATTATTTTAGTAATTAATATACCTTACTAAATGATCATAAATACAGTTAATTTTTTTATTTTCTAATAAATTTTAAAAGTAAAGGAATATGATCATTCAGCTATTTGTTTTTGGTGTAGAAACTCTGATCAAAAAGTTCTGCTGCGTTTCCAGACTCGATTACTACCTGGAATCCCAGCTGGAATGGCTAGATTTAGATTCATAATACATATGCATAACATCACATAATGTGGATATTCCTATTTTATAGAATCTTTTCTACTTTAACGTTTAATCAAAAATTTTTTATTTTCTATAAGAATAATAATAGCTCAGGTGAAGATTGCTGTTTTATAATGTAATAATATATTGTATAAAATATACTTTATAACATTTTTCAAATTGTTAAAAATTTTAAACATTTTAATTTTTTAAAAAGATTTTGAAAATTGGAAATATCATGGAACGTGCCAGTCTTTGATCCATACTAATATGTGCTACACTGTAGGTAATTTTTCGTGCTCAGGAAAGGAATGAAAAATTGAGGACTTTACACATATTTTGCACATTTGTAAACTTTTAAATTTTTTTTTTAATTTTTAAAAATTTTATTTGAAAAATTTTTAAAATTTTTAAGTAGCGGGCTGAGATAATATTTGTTGATACTCTGTGTGCAAAGCTCGATTTCGCGCACACTCAAACAACAAAGCGTACGCTAAATCCCGCTTTGTGCACGTTTTATCAAAAAATACGGTTCAATACATGAGCGAGGAAGTGGTTTCAACCTTGTATGGCTTTTTTACCCTCGCTTCGCTCAGATACAAACGTCTACACGAGGCTAAAATCACTTTCTCGCGCTGGTATTGAAATGTACTATTTCAATACTCTGTGCGCAAATCAATATTTCACGCACATTTTAAAATAATGCTTATGATAAAATTTGTTTTATGCAAGTATTATTAAAAATTACAATTCAATACGCTCGCTTCGCTTAGGCGCAAACGTCTACGAGAAGCTAAATTCACTTTCGCACTTACTAGATACTTCTAAATGCACTATTTTTTCACGCTATGAATAAAAAGTTAACTCTACATTAGTTTTTGATGCGCCAAAAAGCCCTTTTTCATAAACCCGTTAAAAAACTCGTTTTTCGATTAATTTTCTATAAAAGAAAAAAGGATTTGTAACATGCATATGTTGAAAAAACAAAATATCTTAATTGATAATTTAACCAATGTCAATTGTAACAATGTTTTTACAAATATAATTTCGATATATTTATACTCAAGGTTTGTATACCATTACCAAAGAATCTACTGGAATACAATTTTTGCAGTTTTATCTCATACAAACTTTGAAATGTTCTCTCACTCACAAAGGCTATTGAAATAATATAAGAATTATATACGTGTAGGAAATATAATCTAAAGAAGAACCAAACAATTTTATTTAAAATAAATAAGAATACAATTTAAGTTGACTTCTGTGAAGCTTTTTTTTAAGAGAGAAAGAAAGATCATGTATTTTTTCCATCATTTTTTTTCTTTTGTGTTTGAAAAATGCTTAAAAAAAGCTAGGATTATTTAGGTTTAAATCCAAAATTTTTCAAAATAACTATCACTTTTAAAAACCTAGCTTTGAGCCTAGCTTGCTAAACTTGACTTTTCTAAGGGTGTTGTTTACACATTCATTTGAAACAGTGCGCGATTTAAAAAAATCGTGCACTAAGATCTTTACTTAGTGCACTAGTGCACTAATAGTACATTTCGATACGGATACGGAAGGTGATTATTTGCCTCGTGAGACGTTTTTCGCCCGAGCGAAGCGAGATCACCTTACGCACCAGTATCAAACCGTATTTTATGCCACGAGAGCCGAAAATTCATCTTAATGTTATGATTTTGAGGTTAGAGTGGCATAAAAACGTATTAATCTTGGTACACCGTTCTAATTATTGCATCAAACAAAAGCTTAGTACACTTAGAACTTTAGGAAAAAATACGTGTAATTTCAATTGGGACTCGCTCATGTATCGAACCATTTTTTTTATACGACGTACTCAAAACAAGATTTTGCATACCCCTTTTTATTTGAACGTGCGCGAAATCGAACTTTGCGCACGGAGTACCAAAATAGTTATTTTCGATACAAGCGCGTGAAAGTGATTTTAACCTCGTGTAGACTTTTGCGCCCGAGCGGAGCGAGTACATTTTAAACGATTTACATTATATGTAAAAAGAAACAAATTAGGATGGTTTTCTACATTTATTTAGTATTTGTTTTTCCACTATACCCCTTAAGGGGAATCAGTACAGCAATGATTATTGTTTATTGCCTTTAGCTTTATTGATAATAATTAATTGTTGATACATGTTTTCAAAGTTTTAAGAGTTGACACACAAAGAAAATGTTACTATATATATTATTCAAACTAACATTTAAGTCTTTTTATTCAAAAGTGGAGATGAAAAACGAGAAATGCGACATAAAGACTTTTTCCGTAGCAATATAACTAGGGAGAAATCTTTAATTTCGTATTTCTCGTTTATCGTCTTCATTTTTCAGTAAAATCACTTCAGTCGTAGTTTTAACAATAGATATAACATTGTCCTGGTGTGTTAGCTCGTAAAATTTTGATATCTATCAACAATTAATTATTATGAATAATACTTATGCCAATAAAACAAGGAACGCTCTCTGTACTGTATCCACTTATAAGTTTAAATTATATCAAACATTCCATTACCCTCATCTAAAATAAACAAACAATTCGAAAAAAAGATTATTTATTGTAAAAATTATAACCAATTTTCAATTTTCATTGTACATAAAAATAAAAATAATACATAATACATAAAAAAATCTTAAATACACAGTAAATAATTTATGAGCACAGTATAAGCGTTGATATATTATTTTAATTGATCATGGACGATACAGAAAAATATAAAAACGGACTAGACAACGGGTTATATTGATCGATATTTAACTTATATAATAGATAATTAAACATTGACTAATTAATAACACACTATGCGGTATAATCAATCTACACTTTCAATGCGTATAATTGTGTGCAGAAACATTTTTTGTTATGATTGATCATAACTACAAGTGGTAAATAATATCTATTATAAGAGTACACTGATTATGTAGCAGATACATAGAAATGGCAGCGGAAGTCCTCTAAGTTGGGCACAGAACTGAAACAAAAATTTATGTAGACATATATATATTGCCTCAATACATATATTTTTATAGAATTAATTTTTGAAACATTTTAAAAGCTAATTTCTTGGAGATGATATTTCTCAATATAATAATTCGTAGAAGATGACATAAATTATATCTCAAATAGAATGTTTCATTTGAACGAGTTACGCGCACTAAGTTATTAAATTTTTAAACTATTAATACAACTTCGTTTATTCAATAGTTTTAGAGCGATATTATTTATTTATTTATGATTTTGCACATGCATAAATATGATTTAAGACAATAAATCAAAAACTAAGAACAACATTAAAGAAGTTGTTATTACCTTTAAGGATATAATCTGTTAATAAAGCTGGAACTGCTGGACTATCCTCATTAATTGCTTTCAATACTAAAACAAATACATAGATTATTTAAAGTTAGAATTTACCAGTAATTAACTTAAATAGGTGTTTCTACAGAGAATTGGGAATTAAAATAATTTTTTCTGAAACTTAAGAAATATAATTTACATAGGTCCATGAATTTCAAGTAATCATAATAATAATAGTATTGTTTTCTTAATAATTTTGTTTTTTCCCATGAAAAACATAATAGTATATTGTGTAACAAGGGTGTAAAGAAGTCTTTTTTAAACATTTATTTTATGCCAAGAAACTCTTATTTTAATATTATTTCAATAATATTTTGCGATATTTACAATTAATTTATCGAGAAGATCATCGTATCACTGAAACTAGTTGTTACTTAGCAGCGTATGATATTTTTTCAATTTTTTAATGTTATTTTCCTTGATTAAACGTTGCTTTATCATATTTTGCATAATTTTCTTCTCTTTGCCAAAGGAAATATCTTTTAGAATGTTTTGAAATTATTAACTTTTCTTGACAATTTTAATGAAATGAATTTATTAATGGATAACTACATCTTGATTCTGACGGAATTGCTAAACGTATTGCAAAAATAAATTATAGTTGCCGTGGTAGAAAATTGACTACCAGTTGTCTCGAATATCCTAAATTTTTTGTTCAGTGGGCAAATTTTGTTAACAAATGATGCCCAGAAATCCTGTGAACTGGCGACGTTTTCTGGGCAGAATCTGCCCAGAGGAAAAGGGAGGGAGAGAGAGCGTATCATACGCGCGCATTTGCCTATTGGGAGTTGGGACTCCCAATTTGGAAGTGTTGTAGCTGTTGTTTTTTACGCAGATCATACACAAAGAGTATATCACGTATAGAATAATACATTTAAATTGTGTTTTCTTCGATATTATCAATTCAGGATCAATAACAAAAAATTATTTTCAAAATAAATACCCTGGTAGAAAATTGAACATAATTTCTGTCCTCTTGACTAATTAGTGCCCAGAATTTTTAGCAAAATCTGCCCAGATAGTTTACCATAATAT
>JAPYZB010006229.1:0-12758 GCA_030522745.1 Eupelmus kiefferi | reverse complement strand
ACTCGTCTTAGCGATATAAAGAGACTTGGAAGCAAGTGACGTGAAGGCCAAGTACCGGTCGTCATAAGGTCGTTGAATTGGAGATAGAGCCAAACCAAATAGACCGTCGGGTAGGTAGAATTGCTCGCCGGCGACATCAAAATTAGCATTATTTTCTTCGGGGTCGAAGATTTTTGAGTCAAGGCGTATAAACTCGTTGTTTCGGTAAACTATCATACCACCTCCTACGACGTCGGCTATGTATACCTGTCAAAAATGGGTCTTATGAATTGATCAATCTTTTTATAAGTATAGTGAGCGTAAAGCTATATTATTTGCATTACCGAAACATCTTCGCATCTAGGACCGTAGTATTCGAGTACCGGTGTGATCAATAAACCCTGTCCAGTGGCATTGTAAGCAATATTATCAGGAATCTCGATCTTTTTGATACGCCTGTCGGTGTAGAGATCGAATACTACCAGTTGGGCTGAGCAAACCTTTTCATCACCTATTTTGCCAGTATCCAAAACCCACATTCTGTTGCATTTGTCAATCTATTGAATCGCGAGAGCATTAATAATAGCATAAATAATTAAAAAATTTCAAGTACTTTAAAATGTATCAAATAACTTACAGCCACTCTGAATACACTTGTGATGCCAGTGCATTTCGTTTTATCATACCAAGACCAATCCGGGTAAGGTCTTAAAAGTGGTCCTCCTGGGCCGCGTCTACGGGACACTGTGTTGAGACTCGCGGGTACTCCAGGTAATCTTATGATCGATACAAACATTCGTCCATCTTTAATTTATGTACCAAAAAAGAATTTAATTGAATTAATGTCAATTGATCGAAAAATGCATGAATAGAAGCTAGCGAAAAAATGCATAAATATAGGTATAAGAATAAAATGTACTAAAAATTATCTAATAAATTTGATAAAATTTATAAAGCTAAATATATTTTTTGTCATCAATTTTTATAATTTTACTTTCAATAATTTACCTGGAGCTCGATCAACGTCGATAGGATACAATGTCTGGTAATTGTAATCACCGCTTTCTATAGCTTCTTGTCTTTGCTGAGGCGACATCCAAACGTAATCAAAGTACTTCCATTCGAACTTTGTTGTCAAAAAAGACCTCGTAGCACAGGCTGCACTGATTAATACAAAAATCCATAGCACTGTATGCATTTTTCTTGTTTTTTGTATTGCTGTCGTATAAAGCAATTTAAACGTGACTAAAATTTAAAACACACTTTTATTTCTTACTTAAAAAATGAACCAAAAAATAACTGGAAATGGTTTATAAAGGAAAGATGAAATATGCGGGTTTTAGACTTTGATAAAACTTGGGGTTGTGTTTTTACGTTAAACGAGGAAACCCGTATGTTGATTAAAACTGATTAAGAGCCGGTGTATAGGAATGCTAAGAAAAATAACTGCTAAGTAACCGATTTTAAAAATTAAAACATTTAGTCATAAAATGTGTTAACTAACTTTATTTTAATGATTATAACGATAGCAATAAGATTAATAACTTTACTCTCTAATATTTGAAGCTTTAAGAGTACAATAATGGCTTATGTTCACTTATATTTATATCTTAAATTATTTTAATGATATGAAATATAAATAAACCAAATTATTCAAATATTGTTACTATGAATTGATAATAAAAAATAAAATAGAAAAATAAATGATAAAGTATTTATTTACCCTATCTTATTGTGAATATTTTATATACAAATAAACACAATTTTCTTATCCAATTAATAATTAAATGAACAACTTTAACAGTAATGTTATGTTAGTATATCTTTATTGAACATTCGACTCCCCCAACGCTAGATATCAACCTTGTAGTTACATCCACTATTGCTAACTCTGTAAGAACACTTCCTACGGCGCCTTGCTAAACAGGTTCCGATTTTATAGTCAAAAGACCTGTTTCCGTCTCCGTCCTAAGAATGGATCTCTTACATGGATGGTAAGATCGGTGTACAGCTCTGATTATTTAAAAATTTTGCTGGTCAATATTAAAGTTTTATTTAGCATCTAAAAGATAAATGCCTAATAAGTACGTTTGTTTTTTTTTCATTAAGCTATATTAAGGGATGAGAACCAGCAATTAAATAAATAATTCATTGAACTTCTTTCAATAGTAGTTATGTCTTAGCAGTACACTTTTTTCATTAGAATTAGTATTATTGATAATAATTGATTGTTAATACATTTTTTAAAAGTTTGGAAAGTTAAGACATTAAAAATCTTACTATTTATTGTTCGAATTAAGATTTCAATCTTTGAATGTAATTGTAAAATTTCTAAAAAATTAAAGAGAGACACTTATTTTACCTTTTTTGCTACATGACAGTTGGATTTTCCGGTGTCTGTCCCGCAGCCTGTGCTAACCCCATCCCATTGATCATTAGCAAAGTTCAAAACCCCTCAATGGGACTTTCCCACTATACACAATTATAATTTTAATTTTGAAATTGTCTCCACTATTTGAGAATATTTATAAATATAAAATAATAATTAAATAAATAATAATTTGATTACTATTTTTCCCCTCTGCTAAACATCCATAAAAAAGAACCTCATCCTCCCGCCCTTATAACATACTTACTTTAGTAAGCTTAAACACCCGAAGTTTGTTATGGGTTATTGGGTTATTAATATGAAACGCGTACATACATACGTTTAGCAAGAGCCTTTGTTTTAATTTTTATAAAATTTTATTAAAATTGGAACACAGATAATTTGATGAATTGAAAAATATTTATATATAAATTTTATTTACTAAGCGAAATTAAGGAAAAAGACAAACGAGATAAAAATCAATTTACATAATGATATTGAACTATGTTTTATACCATGCAAAACAACAAATTACATCATAAACATGAGTTGAGAATGATTTAAAATTATCTTAAATACATAAAAATTAAAAAATTTAGACATCTTAAAGATCCAGTATATTGTATTGTGAGCATAAGAATGCATAATATACACGAGCGCCAGTGATGTATTGAAATGGAATTTTCATAAATACTATAATATAGCATTTATTTTATTTAGTCACGAAAGTAATTAAGTCTTATCGTATAACTCAGACATTTATTTCCCGTTCAACACATGTAGGAGCAAAAACTACAAATGGTTTGTTATCTAATGACATTAGTTGAGAAGACTACCAGTAATATGTACTGCGACAAAAACTGTAAATGTTTTTTTTATCTTACGTCAAATATTAAAAACTTTCAGTATCTAAATACACGATAGCCAATTAAATAATAATAAATAATTTGTTTGCTAAAATTTCAAGTAACTTTAAGAAATCATGTAAAGTTCCTTGAAATTTATAATAATTTTATGTGCTATGCATATTTGAACAATCAATTATCAATTATCAATCATTTGAAAAACCAATTATCACAATAAAGATGCCTTCGTGTTATGCGCTTTTATAATCTTGTTTCATAATCATGAAAAATTTTCATTATTAAACTTTAATTATACCACATTCATCAGCATTTTTTACTGTTATTTTTTAAAGTTTGAAAACATGGGCAAGATTGAATAAAGATACTAGCATTCAAAATCACACACAATTTTGTCTAATCCCAAATATTAAAAAAGACTAAATTAATACTGTAATATACAGAATTATAAAATAACGGATTTTTTATTTGCATTTTTTTACCTGGTGTTTATATTCGAAAATAAAAATTCATACTTTTACACAATTTTAAACACCAGTCTTTTATTTGGTCCGGCCTTACTATATATGCAATTATAACCCAAGTCCATATATTTGTTCATATGATTTTTTAACAAATTGTTATAGATCATATATTGCTCTTTATTTTTGACTGCTAAAAAGTAAATCAAAGGTGCTTATTTTATGTTACATATACATATTAGGAATGTAATAAAAAAATTTTTGTATTTTGATTCACGTATTTATAAATAATAACAATATTCTTATGTATTTTCATAAATACACGATTATTTGGAGTGAACGACAGAAATCCCAAGAAATTTCAATCGATGTCTATTTAAAACCAATGGCACTTAAAAGTGAATCTATATATACAAATAAAATCTGCAAAAGAAAGTAGACAATTAAACATTCGCTACACAATAAAAATGTTTTTAATCAAAATCCCTTTCAAACCTACCTCAAATATCATTTTTTTGTTTTCAATCGCAGCTTCAAAATCTCAAATTAACATTTTCGTTTCAATACACGTCGCAAACAGTTCCCTTGATAAGATCCTTAACGGAAGCTCTCAAAACGCGGAAGTTAACCTCGCGCAGACTCTGCGTACCGGCGTAGATCTTCTGCAATCGGTTCGTCATAACAAGCAGTTGTTCTCCTTGGTGGAATAAAGCGTTCGGTATTACTTTCATTCCACTTGCGAATTGCAATCTCTCCTTATCTTGCACCGCGATTTTCTGAAATTAATATTTATTGTTATCAGTATAATTATAACTAAAAAGTCAAAATTTTTCAATATGATTTTGGCACATATAAGATTAGTAATTATAAAACTTCCTTACAAAATACTCAGACGTCAGCGGCCTCTTAATATTCCAGCAACCAATAGCCAGCTCATGTGTCATTCCGTAAAACAGCGCTCCCTCCTCCGAGAAAGCCTGGGCCGAAGCCTGACTGGGCAGCACGTTGATACCCCTGTAATATTTTATCTTCGTCCCATCATAACTACGCTGCAGCACTTTAGTGCTGGCGGCGTAAAGCGACTTGGAAGCCAAGGGTCTGAAGGACAAGTAACGATTCTCTCCAGGATACTGGATAGGGGACAGAGCCATGCCCAGTACACCATCGGCCAGGTGGAAACGTTCACCGGCGATTTCGAAGTCGGCATTCTGCTCCTCGGGCTCGTAGACGTCAGCTTCCAATCGGAAGGTCCGGTAACCGTTCCAGATGACCAGACCGTGGCCGGTCACGTCAGCCATGTAGACCTGCGGAGCAAAGTTGTGTTAGGTTTAAATGTTAAGCACGTAATTGTAGATGTTTGATTAATTAATTTACTGTTGTATTGTCGCAAGTTCGGCCGTAAGCTTCGACGATCGGCGTGATAAGCAGACCTTCGCCTTGCCGGTTTCTGGCGACGTCATCGGGAATCGGTATTGAGAAAAGTAGGCTATCGGTGTATAGATTGAAGGCTAATAGCTGCGCCGGGCATACGAAGTCTTCGTCTATTCTTCCTGTATCCAATACCCATAACCTGTTGCACTGGTCAATCTGTAAAAGAAATATTATTTGATGGTACCGTATAAAAGAAGAAAATTTTGTAATGGTATGCTTTAAAAAATACGAACGGCAACTCTGTAGACACTCGTGATACCACGGCATTGTTTTGGGTTCTCGTACCAGGACCAGTCAGGATAAGGCTTTAATAGAGGTCCTGATTCGCCGACTTTATCGGAGATTGTATGCAAGCTTGCGGGCACGCCTTGCGATCTTATGACGGTGACGAATGTTCGTCCATCTGTGTAAATTTTATAAAATTTTGAATGTCAATTTATTGAATAATATTACGTTGATCGGCAAAATTAATAAGTAAACTTTATGAATTGTTTAATTATTCAGTTATAAAGCATTTTTAGAAATAAGTAAGACTATTTAGAATATTATAAAAACTATATATTATAATATAAAAGAGTACATGATCAAGAAGTTTATTTTGAAAGACTTTTTTTATTGATTGTATAGCCTTTTATTTACTTATGTACATATATATCAGTTATATTGAATATGTGATATATACTTCTTATATTCTTCAGTTGAGTCAATTGAAAATTATGTAAAAAATGTTTACAGAAGTTCTTATTGTGTATAGAATTTTATGAATATGGTAGAAATAGGAAAAAAAAGACATTTTTATTCAGTTATAAAAGTCTCTTATCTTCAATTAAAATTAATATAAAAGATATGAAAGCATTCTTTTTTCTTAATTGAACAACATTTTATGCAATCATCCATTACATCAACTACGTAAATAGCATACATATTCGCGTATTTTCATTAAGTGTGACAATGATTAATAGATCTAACTACCAATCAATTAGCAACGGTTATTTAAATTACACTAATTTATGTACCTATGTAAGAGAAACACAGTATAAAACATTCAATATTAATATTTAATAAATTGTTTGTTTTAATTTTCATACAATTAATGCTATTTAAACTTTAAATAAATTTATAGTTTATACTGTGTAAATCTTCTCCATTTTCTTGCGACTGAACTCTCAGCAGAATAAGGAATTTTATACAGTTAAGAAGTTCTATGCTTCATTAAAATAAATGTATGTCTTTTCACGATACCCGATCATGAGATGCTTAATAATGTTTAAGGGGAGGGATACACCAAATTTAGATCTATTCTAAATTTTTTTTAATGAGTTGTTGGGAATTGATCATTAACGAAACAAGTTGTTACTAGTAATATCAGTTTATTTATAAATCGACGTTTCGGAGGATTTTCTACCTCCCTTTTCAATACTTTATAAACAGTATTACATTTTTTACATGGTTACGCAATTACAATTTTTTCTGCGTAACCATGTAAAACTGTAATACTGCTTATAAAGTCTTGAAAAGGGAGGTAGAAAATCCTCCGAAACGTCGACTTATAAATAAACTGATATTACTATAGTAACAACTTGGTTCGCTGATGATCAATTCCCAATAACTCATTAAAAAAATTACATCTTTTGTATTAGAAAATATAGTTAGATAAAATATCATATGTTCAGTTGAAACGAATGTAAAAAGTATTTATAAACATCATTTTTTTCATAATTCTAAACAATTTTAATAAAACATTAGTTACTTTATGTAAACATTAAGCGAAGATTTATAGTACTGCATAACATTTTATATGTACAAATTTTTTAAGTCACTCATAAAATATCTTTCACATTCGCTTTTAAAAAGCACATACCTAACAATTACAGCTGTATAAGTCTCGTGCGAGACTTGGGTAAGCTTAAATAAAAAAAAAACATACCTAACAATATTTTTAATACAAAAATCTTTTGTCAACTACATTTTGTAAGCGAATGCATAAACCAACACTCACCCATCGCTCGGTCAACATCAATGGGGACCATATTCTTAGGATTATACCGTCCATCACGAGTAAAGGCATCCCTCTGGGCCGGCGATTTCCACAGATAGTCAAAATATTTCCACTCAAACTCCGTCACCAGTGGCGAGCGCACTTTTGGATTCTGTACATTGTTACCGTGGTAAGCACAAGCCGCACCGATCAAAGCGAAAATGAATAACACCTTCATTTTCAATTCACACACTTTTCTCTTCTACGACGATCAACCCGAGCCGACTGATCCGGGCAAATGTTGTCACCTAAACTTAAATACATATAATTATCTGGGTATGATTTATGTCGGACAGCAAGTATTTACACAATCTCAGGCAGTTGTACGAATATTTGTATTAAGCAGCCGAGCTTGCGCACACACACAGGGATATGGAGTATATAAGCGTTTATAGAAGGAAAACCGAATTGTCATTCATCATTTAAAATTAATTCTACGTATGTGTGCGTGCGCGTCACGTAGTCATTTGTCAAGGCCTGCAAATCGAGCGGTTAAAAGATCGTTAAATGGAATAGTGGTTACGAGGTAATGCGCCTTATCTTGAATTGGAAATAATGTGAGAATCTTCAAAAGAAAAACCTTTTTTCAAACATAAATAAAATGATCGTTTCCCAAAATTTTTGTAATATTTCTGTCTAAGAACTTAAGGTAATTCTTAGGTAAATAAAGTTTACTTGATTTTAAGTAATATAAAAATTTATCTAAAAGTGATCTAAAAATAATTTACATCGAATTATGAAATAAGTATTAAAAATAAGATAATATAAGATAAGATAAGATAAGGTTTTATTTAGACATTAAAATTATATATTTTAAAAATAATTACCAAGTACTTATAAACATTTAAAGAAAATGATTTTTATCTACATTTGGGTTTGAAAATTTTTGTAAACAGGAAAAGTGTAAAGGCCTTGGTATACGCAAGTTTAATATACTTATGTATAAAAGGATTATAACTATAAACATTTTTTCTTATCACTGATAATGATTCATGTATATGATGAAATTCTTTTATTACAGAAAAGTCATAGACAAAATATTAAGAAAAATCTTATTTTAGTATTCATAAACTCTCGTTTTTTAAGAGCATTTATAAAAAATATATATCTTATTACATATATTAAGAGGAATATTAAAAGATCCGATTTTAAAGAAGTTTAGAATCTTCTTGAGTTTAAATTAGTAATCAAAGTTATTTGAATACTAAAGAAAAAGACAATTGTAAGCTAGCCAGCATGTGCACAACAAGCTGAATCAACAAAGTAACTTTGATTTTCGTATTGGTAGACTTTTTTTTTAATAGATGCACAAAGGTTGTTTATAAAATTTTGCAAAGAAAAATTCAGCTCCCCACGAAATTTTATTAATACGCTTAGCAAGACTATTACCTTTTTCCAATCGATTGATTATAAATGAAAAATTTCCTCATCCAAACTTTTTAACGAATCATTTTTTTGTTAAACTCTTGCTTAAGTTAAAAATCAGTGAGTATCTATTATTTTCATTTATAAAAGTTGTAAGTGTCTATAGAAGCTAATAATGTAACCATAAGGAAAAAAAAAAAGAAGCTAATAATTTACTAATTGCACAGTCAGATTTTTTGTAATATTTTTGCATATTAAATTTAGGTAACAAAAAAATATATAATTGTCGAAATAAAAAATTAAGACTTTTTAATTGTTTCACCCATCATCTTTTGACCTCAAGAACAAGATACCACTGATCCTGAAACCCTAATCAACAGGTGCAACTTATATAAAATTTCCAAACATTTTTATTTTCAAAATTTTTCTCCATTTCATCTTAATTCTCACACCTTTATACTTATAAAATTTGTTGTTTTCTCAGATGTTAGCTTCAATTATTTTATTTAGTTTCAGACATTTCTCGATCTCCCTTCAGGGGAAAAGATTTTTTCTCAGACTCAACATGCGTACATAGTACACCTCACAGAGTCTTTGAGTTTAAACTTTCTCTAGTTTGCGGGGATCAATAAATTCACTTTTTTCTAAATTTAATATACCAACAAACAATAGTCATATCTACAATAGTAATAATTTTACTTTTGTAATATTTCTTATATTTCACCTCCTATATATGTACAGTTAAAAATATTAATAGAAAAAATCTTTTAAAAACGAAATACAGTCCAAATATCTGTTAAACCGATAAATTTCTATCTTTTCCGTCTTGCCCATTTAACAGACAATAATAGACAGAAACAGACAAAAAATGTTAGCAGACTACACGTGCGTTTTTAATCGTGTAATAAAATTATATCTAATATAATTGTTTATTCACTGATGAAAGATTTATAACTATCAATATTTGTTAATGAATGAAATATTAAAATATTTATACATAGTAAATAAAACAAATGAAACATAGTAAATAAAACGAAGTATATTTCAAACAAAGTATAAATCATAAAATATTTAAAAATTAATAAATAACTTTTACGCTATTTGTCTATCTAGAATAGATTTGAGTAACTTCTTTTCTTACGATAGCTAATTCACTTGAATGAGTACTTTTTTATTATTTATACAAATATTTGTACAATTAATAATCATAAATCTACATGTTTTCTTTAAGATTTAACTGCTTCTAAACTTAATGTATCGAAATTATGCTCTAAATTAAATATATCTCATCATATCTATCTAATAACTTATCTTGTTCTCAGATGTTTTATTACAAAATTAAAAGAAGATACAATCTTTTTAATGCAATCTTTTGAATATGTAATAAATAAATATTTATTTTTGATTGATATGTGTAATGTGTAATGATCACTACAATTTATAAAATACGTTCCAACTATGAGATCTCTTGACTTTCTTCCTTTAAAGTTATTGCTGAATTTTTGGGAAAATGAACAGTAGTTTCTTTAATTTCAACAGAAATTTCGAAGTTTTTGAGTATATGATTTAATGCAGGCAGTAATTTGTATAAGTCCTCCGTATTCGATTTTAATTTCTTTATTTCCGCCAGTTCGTTATTGAACTGATATTCTTGATAATTAGACAATGAAGATTTCTAAAATAAAAAATGAACAGGATATTAAATAAATTTTAAATCATATCTATAATGTTTATAGTCGTTAATTTTATAAATTTTACTAAATATTTGAATTTTTGTACCTCATTTACACCACTGCTTTCTTGTTTCCATTCATTGAATGATGTGTCTACATGTGAAGGAAATGTTTGCGGCGAATCATAATTAGGTAAATCATTGACATCTTCATAATAATTTACATTTTCTGCCCCATAATTATTCAATTCATTTGCAGGTTTCGAAGAAAACATAGACGTCAATGGTTTGAAGAATATAAAGTTGTCGTTATTAATAATTGGCGATAAATATGTTTCTTGTCCACTATAAGATGGATAATCTATTTCTCTTGCAGTTGAACACTTACATTTCGGTTCAGGTTCATAAACTTTGTTGGTTCGTAATATTGAGAGTCTGGTACGTACACCTGCATAAATATTGTCCGTTAAAATTATATTGTAAAAATTTACAAGATCTTATCTTTTGTATACAAAAATTATTCGACCTATAAATTAAAGTAACATAATTTTTCTCGAAAGAAAATTCTATATTGGAAGAAATGAAAAGTCAGTTAATTTAGAGCAACGCAATTTCAGAAGTAATCAAAAAGGCTAACTATACTAGGTATACTATTTTACTATTTAAGCTTTTCCATGATTATTCGTTCTTATTAAATTATTGTTTAAACAAAAATGTAAAAATGCACATTTGTGATTAAATTTTACAAAATATTAAATTGATATTATAAATATATACTCACTTTGTAACATTTTTGACATTTACATCTGTAGTGTCTGTACACATTAGAATAAGGAGATAAAAACGGTCCGTCGTTCTCTTCATATTTATTTAAATCAGTATTGAATATAATCGGTGCTCTCGATATTTCTATAATTATACAATAATAGTTTTTAATGTTAAATATTACAAGTTATATAAGACTTTAAACCTGATATAAATTAGAAAAGTTTGAATAAAATACCTCCAGTTGTATCAACATTGCTAGGCACATCATTTCTATGTTCATAATTATCACTATAATAATACCAATTCGATTGTGGATCTAACTCCCAGGTATTAGTGGCATAATTGTAGCGATAATCTGGTCTATATTGTAATTGTGAACTAGATAGTGTCACACTGGTTACTGCCAAAATCCACAGTACAGAATACATTTTATAACTTTTATAATATTTTATGAAAGTAAAAAATTTGAATTAATAGTAGGTTCTCTTCTTACACGCACCGGCTTTACTTCGAAACGATTTAAATGAAACTGCAGAATCTCATAATTTTTTGCCAGGTGGTCAGTATGCAGTTGCATCATAAGAATGATTCGTCACGCAAATTCAGATCAAAAGTTTGAGATGTACGTGATTTATCGTTTGCCTCGATGTATTGCGAGAACGGATTAGGCACATTTCAAAATTTTGTTTTTTACATTGATAAAATCTTATGTATTATTATTTAATATTACTGTAAGATGTAAAATACGAAATTGCTTAGATTCGTAGATAAAATAAAAATATCACTTTTCTTGCAGTTGTTTTCTTTATTTAAAATGAAAATAAGAGCTAGATCATTTATAAAATTGCGTAAATACACCATGATTTAGTTAAAACTAATAATGTAAAAAGATTTTTGTACAAATAATGTTGAGTATTCACCGAATCTTAAAACTTAATGATTATAATTATAATGACTAACGTAATTATAATTTTTAAATACAAAAATATGTGTTTTTTTAATTCTAAAGCCCTTAGAATTTACAAGACGTGTCACATGGCGATGAAATAACTTATATAAAAGTTTACTCGGTTATCAACGCAGTCTATTTGACTCTAAGGTTCTCTTAAATACTAAACGAGATATTCGCTCCCAGTACTCCGATTTTGGCAACCAAACTACTTTGATCATTGTATTAATCAACAAAATGAACAAGAATACAAATTTTACAGAAATATCAATGAAACTTCTTTGGAATTCGCATAGAAATTGATATTTCTTTTTTGGAGACCTATAAACACATTTACAAAGTAAAAAATTAAGAAACATAAATTTAATGTACTATATCTAGGTGAAATTTGCTATTGGACATTGTGTGTAATTAAATAGTAGTGTAATGCAATACAAATACATAAACTTTGTAATAAAACCATACTCTTATTATACCGTTATCTTAAACTATCTTCATATATGCCAGTATATAATAATTACTAAATTCTGATTTTAAGCTTATAAAAGTTATAAACACTATTACAATATAGTATTTTTTATTCCGTTCACTTCGTTGAATTTCACATTTTAAAAAAATATCAAACATAGGTGAAAATTAGTAAATTCTTTGTTCACATAAAGATTTCGCATATCCAAATATTTTAGAATAAAATTTTCATTCAGCTCTATAAATAAATTCTCATATAATGAGGCATTTTAAAATCTCTCTTTTACGTATGTAGGAAAATCCACAGAACTTTCAATACTATCTGTTACAGTTTTCTCCAAATAATTTCTATCTGCTACTATACTGTCCTACAATGCACATAAACTAGACTAATTT
>JAPYZB010006223.1:0-11846 GCA_030522745.1 Eupelmus kiefferi | reverse complement strand
TCTTTTTTTAATAAAGAACAATGCTTATATGTTGCGTGTGCATTTAGAAAAAAAGCGTATTGTACTTTTAAATAATTTTGTATTGTGAAACGGAAAGTGCGCTTGGTGTATTGCGAATCACGTGGGTGAAGATGAAGTTTTTACTCGAATGTCTTCTTTGCCGCGTCCTACACGGGATGCGCAATTTCTTTGTAATAAGTCGAGATACGAGAAGGCGGCTGCTAAAGGTAAATAAAATACACGCGAGAGTTAAATTTCTCAATTAAAGTAACATGCCGCGCACGCACAATAAGCCGCTTAAAAGGCTCATTTATCCATTAATTCAGGCGATACGTCAACCGGTATATAATATGACCGAGGGCCTCACGGCGATGAGAGGCATTACGTATTAATCGAAAAATGATATAGACGTTAATAAAAAAATTCTTAATAGTTTCTTTAAGGCTAACTAAAAAAAGACGACTTTTCCGTCATATCCCGGTAAATCAATCATCAAACCACGAGCAAACGCGGAACGGCATCACGGATTATTTACTTCCGGACCTCACCGTATAGCAGGTCAAGGCTCAAACAACAGCTATATACGTATGTACAACATCAAACTATTCTAGCACACGAGCCAGCTGTTTTTATTCCGCCTCGTCTTCTATTGTTGGTCTAAACAAGCTTTCCTCGGCAAACAGCATACACACACTCAGCACAAACCAGCTCGCGCAAAAATGAAACGAGCGATTATCCAATTTTCGCAAGAGGCCGCGCTTGCGGTCTGATCTGCGCACGTGAGCCCGGGGATTCGGGAAAAATGCCGAATAATTGTCTAATTTATGCAAGCGGCGGCTCCGATATGCGTACACGTCGTCTGCGGCTCGCGTGCGCGCACGAAATTCCAGCGGCAGTGCGAAACCTCATTCTTCGCAACTCGCGTAACATTGCATAATGTAAAACCACTAAATGCGATATGCATAGCATAACTCTGGCTCTCCCCACTTCTGCATCTGTCTGCGAGTGCTGCTGCTGTGCACGTCGCGTTAGTTCGAAGACGCTATGGCTCCTTCCCTCGAGGTATGACGTCATTCGTTTCTAATTTCACCGGCCAATAAGTCTGGCCGGCTATTTACTTTGCAGCCGTCCTGTGCAATGCGAAATTAATTTAGGCATTTTTTTTGTCTCGGTGTATCGCAAGAATTTTATGGAATGTTCGTCAATCGCGTAAAAAGTGCGTTGCTAAACGGGTGAAAGTTAAATAAATGGGATATGCATGTGGGGATTTTATGATCTTTTGAGTTATTCTATTTTATAACAATCAGGCGTGTTTTACGTGGCAGTTATTTATTTAAGCCGAGGTTCTATTGTTATACGGAAATATTACTGTAAGAGTCAGTATGCGAGCCATAAATCATCGTTATTTATACAGCTGAAAACGCCGACGAAAAATAAACGCTCTTTGACGAATACATCTAGAAAACAAAAGAATAAACTATGACTGTGATGAAATGGCTTCGCGCGGTTAAACCAACGCTATACCTATTTGGACTTACTCATCTAAAATTATCTTTGTTTCTCGCTAATTTTGAAAATACGATATTTTGTATATTTATATTCTATACTATTTATTTATTTAAAAGTAAAAAAACTTTTCAAATCAAAATGTATTTAAATTTTCTAAATTTAATACGAAACGTGTTGACGGTCGTTTAAAATAACATCTGTCTAAATATACAAGGCAACTTGTTTAATGTGATTATCCGCAGACAGCGCTCACATAACGAGGCTAGTCCATCTCGGGCTACCGATAAAACATATCGGCCAGTTTGCCATTCGTCACAATAGTGACAGGTGACGTAAGTAACAAAATGCTTTCTCTTTAAAAAGCTTTAATAGCGGCTAAAGCGTTGTAATAATGTAGGGCTATCTCGTGAATCACTTCCTGAAAATCCGTGCCAAACACTATCTTCGATCCTCGATCGGAAGTGAACATGAATCATTCGTATCAGTTGTTTTCTTCAACCTCCAAGATGCGTTTTTGTCGCGTGAATCGTAACATACTTTGTCCGAAGAAGGAGAAGAAAGTCGCCGCGTAAAAAAAAGTAAAAAGCTACCGTTACCCTCGAGTTACACCGATACGCGATCGATCCATCACAAAAAGTATCAATTTAAAGATAAACGTTAAATTACATAAACCCAAGGTTAACAAAAATCCGCAATTCATTCCCGTTTTTCAATTTCCCACTCTCCATCCTAACAAACCGGTACGTAAAACTCGAATACACTTCGTTAACCCACCGTACAAATTTCGAGCATCTCGCATTATCCAAACTCTCCAATCCCGCTAATCAACCTAACAAGCCGAACAAATACCCAGAGAGCCCCGTCAAAAACTCGCCAGACGAGCCGCTATTGCAACAGTCCGGCAAATAACGAGATCGTCCAGCCATTCCATCAGGGCGGTTCAGCAACAGGTCGATCGCAACGAAATTCGAAAGTATGCGCGACTACAGTGAGTTCGAAGACACCGCGCGTGAAAAGTTTGCCTACGGTGCTGCGAGCGCGCGCGGATCGATCGGAGAGCACGTGAGAGCCATATAGAAAGTGCGCGCGCGCGACACGGCCGAGAAGTATTTGCCAAGGCTCGCTCGCGCCTGTGGTTTTCTAGCCGAGCTCTCTGGCACTTGTCGTTCCGCTTTGATCGCTCGGTAAAGGTCGACGTTTCGTTTCCTCCTCCGCTCGATTAAGATACATCGGCGAGCGCGCGCGGATGGATGTGGCGAGCGGATGAAATATTAATGGGGCTTTTTCGAATTGTTTCTTGAGACAAAAGAATTATGTTAATATCGCTTTGTTGGACTGCTTCGGATGGGCGAATTGTAATGCTGGATCGGGATGGCTGTGTATGAAGAGATAAATATGCGTATCATATGGCGATACTATAAAAGGCAGCTTCGAGAAGCAAAGTGAGCTTGATAAATTAAGAATTCAGCTTTAAAAAAATGAGGACTACAA
Source organism: Eupelmus kiefferi (assembly GCA_030522745.1). Lineage (NCBI taxonomy): Eukaryota > Metazoa > Arthropoda > Insecta > Hymenoptera > Eupelmidae > Eupelmus > Eupelmus kiefferi. The sequence continues at coordinate 8,846 of JAPYZB010006223.1, read as the reverse complement.
GCTACAGTGTTTATTGGGAGAGTTCTTTTGAAATATTGACCGACTCCTATCGACGAACCAGCAAGTTTTTCGAAAAACCAAACCCCACCTCTCCTCCACAAATTCCAAAATTCCATTAAAAATTATCTCGCTCCCATATACAATTGCTCCGAAGCACTTAATTGCGCCGTACCCCGCGGCAAAGTGGCTTCTTCCCTACAGCTAAAAGCGAGAGCGACTGCATCCCGCTATCTTGGTTAGTATTTTGGTCGCGCATTTATCGCGCTGTTTATGCCAGGCGCATATACAAGTCAGCGCGAATTAGCGGCGCTCGCGCGACTCACCAAAGGGTATCGTGTATAAGTACGTGTCGGAGTGTAAGCGACGTCGGGCCGCGCGGAAAATGAAACGATGATCGCCGTGGCGTCCGCCGAGATAAGGCCAATATCGCGCTGAGTAAAAGGATGCGGCTAGCCGGTGATAACAAATGCATTTCGCGCGAGATTAGGCGTGGTGATTAGAGGAGCGGTGGGAGAGGATGACCTTCGCGGCGATGGTATTATTTTTGCTCTCAGAGCGGCACTTGGACTGCAAACAGTGTATACGTAAGCGCTAACAATCTCGCGGAATGCGCGATAAGTTGGAGTATTACATATATGAGAGAAAAAAATAAGGGATTATTTATAAGGTAAGAATGCTGGAGGTAGGCGCGGGGCAATCGAAAGGATAAAAGATCGCATCTGGTGCGTAATTGTTTTTGTTCTCTTAGCTCTCTCTCGGTGATTTTTCCGAAAAGCCGCTCCGTTCCCATCCAGCTCCCTTTATCCGTTTTCAGAATCTCCCGATCTCTGCGCGCCTCGTCGAGGGATCGTCGTAAAAGGAGCAAGGCAAAGATGGTCGAATAAAAAGAGCCAGGGTAGAGCGAGAGAGAGAGGAGAGTAGGTGGAACTTATATTACAAAGTGTGCATCTGCGAGAGAGCGAGGCCTCGCGCAAGGTAGACCGGTTTTATTGGTCGTCCGAGTTGCGTCGGCCTGCAACGAAAGAGCTGCAGCGCACCGCTCTCTACAAATGAGTTTCCTCCGCGCGAGAATCTTCCCTTTTTTTCCCGAAGCCGCTCGCGCGCATATTATATCTCCTGACCGTGATCTTTCCCGGCGAAGCGTGTAGGTAACCTTGGCTCGAGGAATTTTCGGTAAATCCGTATATGCGAGAGCGAGCCTCGGGCATTGTTTCGCTTTTCAGCCGAGCGCGCGCAAGCACTTTCCTTTATGCCTTAATGCCTGCATAATAGAGCGAATAAACGCCTCCGCGAGCTCGGGTTCATGGGAATAATGCCGGATTTCGAATGTTGACCGAGAGGCTTAAGTTTTCATCGATTTCCGGAGGGCTTTGCTGAGTTTGCTTTGAGTAAACGTGTCGGAGAGATTCGGCCTGGATTGGCTGGATTAGTTGTACAAATTCAAGCTGCTTTTTACGGGCTCTCGTTAAATAGATAAAGGCTCAAGGTTGAATGGACACACGGCGTTTAATATTTTTTTAGCGTCGATTTGGTTGTGTAACAATAGTTGCATAAAAGATCGAGGCATAGCGATTTTTTATACGCATACATGCAGACTGTATGAGAAACTAGTTTTAACATTTCTGAAAAAATCTTTTACAAGTCTTCCAATTATCGTTGGTCACTAAAATGGAGCGGATACGCGTCTATGCGAAGTCGGAAATATGCGTTAATCTAGCAGGAATTTCCTGTCTTAGAGAGCGGTGCGAAGAAAATTTTCAGTTCTTGTATCGATTACAATCATATATTTTATGCTCTTAGTCATAGGATTTAAATGCCTATCAAAGGCGATCTGATTGCGTTTTAATGGCAACACATTACCACGTATTAAATTTGCAATTTTTAAGTAGGTCAATAAGCGTTAGGATTTATCGGCGTCGATTCCACAGTCAATTTCTCCTTTATCTGTTTCTCATTTCGAAAGTCGCATAGATCCTGAGAGACATACCGAACCGGCATTAATAATTCTGGTTCCAAATATTTTGGTATTTTTAGCGGCATTTATCTGGAAACGTTTCTAATAAATTGTTAGAAGTATTTTTGATAAGAGTTGTATGCTATATAGATTTCAAACGAGTTTTTGCTAGGAAAAATTAGATCCTATACTGAGATATTTGTAAGTGCATTGACTTCTAACTTATAGATTAAATCAAAGGCCCAACAATCAAGATTTAAACATCTTGTTTCGACTAATCTAGAACTTTAAAATATCAAAATTCTTACTATACGCGAAAGTGCAACACAAAACATGATCTATAAAACAATACTCATCCTTACTACAAAATCTATAAAGACCAAATAATTACCTCTTCATGAAAATTAAAATTTTACCGAACATTTACCGCTCGAACTTTAAAACCTCAAAGATTTAATTCGATCAAATCACACTGCCGGGCCATAACCCTTAAGTAACAAGAGCCCGCGCGGTCGTAATGTTTTCTAGGCTGTGAATTAACCTCTTCCTCTGCAGCCAAGCAACTGGAAACAAGATCATTGTTTCCCACAATAGAATTTCGGTCGTAGCGCGCGGACTTAACTCGCCGTGACCTTGCCAATCAGAGCGCAGGTATAACCCAACCATTCAGCGCTCGCGATTCTAGCATCACCTATTTCTAGTATACAACCACGCTCAGAAATCCATTTTGCGATTTTGCGCGCTCGCGCACGCGCTTCCGCGCACAACAATGGGACTCCAATTTAGAAAGCGTATACTAAAATCGAAAGCGACAAATTAGCCGTCGAAGCTCCGGGGCGTCATTTCGTTTTTTTACTCCTTTCCGCGTCGTCAATAAAATCTGGGATCTAGGATCGGCGGGCGGGTTGGAAAACGGCTGCTTGCTATTCATAGCAGGGGGAATGTTTTCATAACAGCCGGCGTAAGCGCGTGCGTTGCGCAAAGAGTAACATCTATCAAGCACAGCGATTTTATCGGCGACAGAAATGTTTTATTGAAATACGAAACTCGTCGCGAAGTAAATCAGCGCCGATCGAGCGGGTTAAGGATTAAAATGTTACATTTTAATGGGGATTGAATTAAAATCCCGCGCTCACCAGGAAGCGACGCGAGAAAAAATATCGCTCGCTGATTGTGCGCGAATTTCATTGATATTTATAATCGAAAAGCGCGCATAAAAGGTATAGCGCAATCGCGCCGTTTCTCACAGTCGGCGGAAATAAAGCGCTAAAAATGTTTGAGCACCGGCCGTAAACGTGAAAAATCGCCGTTTATTGCACCTCGAAATCGCGCGGATTTTTATCCTTCACCTGACTTTTATCGCCGCATTTTTGCTTGTCTCGACGCAGTTGCCGCGCATAATGTACCTTACTTCATCGTCAGCTCGGCCCTAGAGTGTCGTTATAACACTCCCAACAACCGTTTTTTTCTCACTTTTTCCCTTCAAGAAGATGGGGGGCACGTAATACGGCTCGCATATTTTATAAGTGCGAGAGAGCGAGCGCGCGCAGCATCGGTAATTGCGGTAGGCGTATGTAATAAGCGATCGAACGACGAGGACGCAAAGTAATTGTGGCTACCGCGCATGTATATATAGGCACGCGAAGGAATCGCGCGCGGCTCGTCCGGCCGCCTTTAACGAGCGAGCATCACTTTCACCTTTTTACCGTGGATCCCGCACGTTTCACTCGCAAGCGCGGCGAAGTATATACCGAGGCAGAGAGCCACACAGATCGATTAGGTGAAACATCCCGCGCCCAGCTCCTCGGACAATAGCATCCGCCTGCAGTTTTATTATTGCAAGAGCGGCGGCTTATCGATGGGCTATCTATACCGGTTTGATGTCTTGCTTTATATACATTAAGAGCGTATCGATTGCGCGATCTTCGCCGCCTGAAATGTGCAGAGATTGATCTCTCGACGTTTTGCGTTATTTTTGCGCCTCTTAAATGAGGATTTTTTTAGGTGAGTTAATGGACGCGAGGCATTAATGGTTCATTCAGTGATGTTCGCGGATATTCTAGCTTTAAATTATTACGTGTAATTTTATAATTTAATTAAAAAGGAAAATAAAAAAAGCTTTGGTCCTTGAAATGCGTTATATAAAGTTATGTTGCGTTTTATTATAACACGTGGAAGACTGTTTCGTATTTTACTTTTATAAAAAATCAATATCACGATTTGAAGATGTAGATTACCGTACACTTTTTTTTGAAACTCGATTGATGTTGTGATAAATGGTCTCATAAATCAATTTGTTCATTTATTTAAAACCAAATATATCTTATAAAATGCGTAACATATTTCATTATAATGACCTCTCTTTAACAAATACGTCCAAGACAGTATGACATCATTGCTTAGAGATCAGCTGGGCTCATACTATACCATTTATATTCAAGCACTATTTATTAAAGGATAAAACTAAAGCGGAAAAGATTACTGATTACTCATATAATATAGAATATATAATTCCTTTTTTAGGCTCTTTTCGAATGTCAAAAACATAAATTTCAAACGATAACATCTGACCTTGCAATCGATCGAAATCTCGTCAATTACAACAATGCTCTCAATTTCAATCACTCATTCAAAACTCACTCGTTTATTAATTATCATATCTCAAGCCCAAAATTCATTATTCTCCCAACCGTAAAAAAATCAACTGTCTCAAACACTGCTCCTTAAAAAGTCCCAAACCGACAGTAATTGCAAGACATCCTGGACACCTATAACGGACATTAACGAGGACCAGTCGCCCAGAACGCAAACAAGCTCCCACTTCCTCGCGCGCGAAATTTAACGCCTTGACTTATACTAGGCTACTGGAGCGCGACTTTTGTTGTCCCGAGCAGCGCGCGCCCAACAACCGGTCGGCTAAGATCCCAACTGCGTATAATGCGCGCACGCTCGAGTACGCACTTGGTTATGGTCTTGATAGCGCGGAGATTCGAGCGGATCGGCGCATTAACCGGCTGTACGCGAGCGCGTGCCTTGTAATTCGCATTAACCGGCTGTACGCGAGCGCGTGCCTTGTAATTAGGTTTTCCCCGCGCTTTCCGAAATCGCAATCCATTGAATCACGCCAAGCGGGCCCGGTCGAATGTGTATCTTATCGGAGATTTGCCACCCGAAACATTCCTTTAATGGCGGCGCGAAGATAAATAGTTGGCGAGTAATTATTTGAGAATTTATGTTAGCGTCGGGAAGTATTTGCGCGGGGCTCGAACGTGTGATGCAAATTAAATTTTCTAACACTGTTTTATTTCCTCGTTACTTTGTAGTCTTAAGAAAGCGGCGCGATCGATTTGAAAAGTGCGTAATTTACTAGTTGTATTGAATCATGCGTTTTAGAGGGACATAAATTTTTCGCTTAATTAACGATTGCGGTTTTAGTTTCTCTCGAGATTACAATTTTATATGTAACTTATATTTCTGAAAAAAGCTTTCTCTTCGAGAACGCAATAACGGATAGCATGTAAAACAAGGCGGCAAGCTATTTTGCAGTTAAAAGTATAAATTTTGCATATTGAATAATTGCGGTATCCCAGAAAATTACGCAGCTCCTTTCGTATCACGCGCTTATACATTGTTTCCCGTTTTATTACGCGCGTTAGCTAACGAGAAAATTTTATTCTCTAAAATAACAATGATCAATTACTAAATTACACAAAACGCATTGTCGCAGCCCTCGCCGCTCAAGCTCGCGTAGGAAGTACCTTTAATCCCTAACCATAACCGATATACTCCCATCGTGTCTCGTTACCAACTCAAAACGCTTTCTTCCGCATCGCCAGACAAAGCTGCAAAGCATCAACGTGCAAAACCGCGTAATAACGCGGAGGCGCAGTGAAAATCAATCGATCCCTACTTTGGCGCCCATCCACACGTGCTGCAGCTAAATCCACGGCGAGATTTTCCCGGAGGCTGGCTATATCTATGCTTATGCAAAACGAGATCGCCTAGGCAACCACAGCAAAAAGGAGGAAGAACGAAAATGATTGAAAAAGCGTAGCGCGCGCGCGAGCAGTCGATGAGTAGCACTCGAGATTGATCGATCGATTGGATTTACGAGCTTTCCCGAGAGAGCCGAGCGCGCGCGTTAATTAAGTGCGTACTCGCGCGCGGCTCTTGATAGAATCAATTAGTACCTGGTATTGAGCTTGTTTGATGTCTATAATAACGCGTTTAAGATATTGTTCCGCGCGTTTTAGCCCGGCGTAATGGACGAGGAAGTTGTCGTTTACGATTTTTATCGGGGCCTATATGTCTATTAATTTGTACGATGAGCGAGAAAGCTGGAGCGAGGAAACGTTGCGTAATTGTACATCTGATGCGTGCTGTTTAAAGTTATTCATTTTAATATTACTTAATGTAGGAATACGAAAAATATCGATCGGTGATTTCAGTTTTATTACAATTTCACGATGGAGATTTTTTCGAGAACAAACGCAAGAATCGATTACGAAAAATCATAATAAACTTTTGCGCAAATATTTCTCGAATAATCATAAAATCCATATCTGCACCGACCCACAAAACAGCAATCGATACACACGTATACGATAGATCTCGGCATTCAGTTATAAAATCATTTCAATACTTCCATCCAAAGCGCTTTCAGGAATCGGCGAAATTAACCATTGCAATTCTTTCCCAATGAAAATTCCACGGCTCCCCAGATATGAGGAATTACCGGCGCGTATATTCGCAAAAGTGAATCGAATGCGGCGATTAGTTCCCGCGGCTGCCCGCGCGGACTAATTGCCGATATACGATGCGAGAGCCAGCCGATTACGTATACATATAAAACGCTCGATCTGTTCGATCGAGGTCTTTTAATGCATATACGTCTCTATCCACGCGCAAGTCACAACAGCACTCGTTCGCGCTCACAGCTGACTGATTGCCACCGCGCGTCGCGTATGTATGTGTGCAGTTAACGGTGCAGAGAGTGAGCATAGAAAGTTTTCAACTTTGCGCGCGCTTCTACGCGTCGATATACATGACATAAACATAAACGCCTGTCGCGAGCAATTTTGCTTTCGTTCGCCGGCGTAAATACTGGACGAGCGAGCGGAGCGGCTAATTATGAGGAAGAAAGCGCGCTTTTATGCGCTTCGACAGAAGTCGGGATAGACGACTGTTTTTGATGAGTTAATTATCGGCTGCCGGCGTGGGATTTCATCATTTTTTTTATATTATTACTATGAAATTTTATCGCAGGTTATATTTATTTATTTTTTTTTTAGTGAAATGTTATAAAATGTCTCTTTTAGTTATATAACTAATTTTTCAAAATAGGAAGAAGCAAAATTTTTGACGTAACATTTTGAAAATTCCTCTCTCTCGCTTTCACGTAAAGCCTATACTTTCAAAATGCCTTTCTCGCTTAATAATTTCGATTCCAAAAAAATCTTCAATTCAATAACAGCCCATTAAAATTAAATCTCAGAAGATACGAGCGGATACAAATTTTTTAATCGTTTAAATTACTCGCACCGCACGATCTTATTGTATTCACTTTCGTTTATTCAAAAATAGCCAGTAAGCGCTCGGTGCAGTCTCGTTTAAGCAATTGGCCGCTTGCAGTTATAAGAAGATGCGACTGTCGGCTGTTGCAGCGCATTAGCAGGAGCAGCAGCAGCACCGCGAGCGTAGAAAGTTCCTGGCTCGTGCGCGCGCGCGACTGCATACACGTATATATATATATCTTTACATCTGCAGGACATAAACATAAACACCTGTCGTCCTCGGTGTAACTCGTGAGTAACGTAATAAGGCGCGCACTTTCTTCCGGACCGATGAGATTGTGAATTATATACACCTGTAAGAGGGGATTGAACGAGGAAGTAGCCGTGGGGTCATCGAGCTTTTTCACCGAGTCGATCCCCAGACTCATCGTCGTTATTATCGTTAAAGGAAGATTTGATGCGCGTGTGCCCGGCGTGATTTGTGTATGTGCGATTGTCTGAGATTTCGCTTACGAAACGAGGCTGCAGCGATTTCTACAATGGTACTAAGGAACACGACCGATTCGTTTGATTATATTAAAAATGATAAAACCGAAAGGGGCCCGAGGAAAAAATTTCGTGTAGCGCCGGAGAAAATGATTTATGAAATTACAATGCAGAAAATAAAACGGTTTGCTATGGCCGTGTATAGCCAGCGCTATCTCTCGTGGATTCGTCATCGCCGACACGTCCTCCCACTGACATGGCAAAGCAAAGTGGAAAGAAAAGATCCACACGCGCCGGCGAGGCGAGCGAAAAAATTCATTACGCCTGGTAGTGCGGATAGAGAAATAATGGCTCTTACGCGCCTGTGTACACACGCGGGACCTTAGTGAGAAAGCAACAGATAATTATCGTTAATTTTTATAGATCCTAGGCGGCGAGTTTTTTTTATCGGTCCCTGCCCTGCAATTTCAATAGCCATAATACAGACACATTGCCCCGCTGGCCCTGCAATTTCAATAGCCATAATACAGACACATTGCCCCGCTGGCATTGAAAGATACGCTGTGGGTACTGTGTACGGTATCAATGAAGTACAAATGTGCGATAAAATTACAAGTGCACGACACAGGCAAATCTTAACTGTCGTATCTGCAAATATTGATTTATCGTTACGCTCGGGCAAAACCATAGTATCTATTATTTCCTCTTCAAGAGCAAATCGAGCCTTCGTTTTACCATCGCCCTGAAAATTTCTTAATAACCGCATCCAGAGCGCCTGTCAAAAACAAAAACACGCGTTCAATTAAGCGCACGAGGCGCATTCATATCGACTTACGCACACATACTTTGCATATCCACTCGCCGATACCCCAGCGCAGCATCCTCCCTTATTA
>JAPYZB010006221.1:0-14790 GCA_030522745.1 Eupelmus kiefferi | reverse complement strand
TGGTCTTTAGTTGTCTAATTGTTGCATTCTTAACTTGAATAACTCTAGAATAGTAAACCCTCTGAATTTCAATGTCTAACAACGTAACTCTAAATAAAAAAAATCTCTTGGGCATGCTTTCTCCCATTGGCTCTATCTGCACGTACAACAGAACCGAGCGAAAACTCGCCCAACATAATCGACGAGCCTAACCGGCCGATCACCGTCACCCTCAACTCGCCGACGGTGCTGCACTGTTATGCCGTCGGTTGGCCTAGACCGACCGTTACCTGGTGGCGCAACGAGAGCATGGTGCCTCTCTCCACCGAAAACTACGAGCAGGAATCTGACAACACCCTGCGCATACGTTCTGTCACCCTTAGCAATCTCGGTGTCTACACCTGCCACGCTTTTAACGGCATAGGCAAGCCAGCTGAATGGTCAACCGTTTTACAAGCTATTGGACCGGTTGCCAACGTCAGACCCGATCAAGAGAAGTACACCAAGTACTTGGTGCAGGCGCCACAGAGACCCGAGAAACCCTCCTATCCTTACAGACCAAACAGAACACAGACTCATGAAAATCAGACTTACGCACCGATATACACGACTAGACGTTATGAGATACCCGGTGTTGTGCCTATTAATATTACCACGCCTGCACCTAGTAATTATCCAAGTAAGTTGGCCAAACTATGGGCTGAGCTTAACATTTTTTTTATCATTTATTGAAGAACTTTTGAAGCTAAAACAGTAGGGAAATATTATGTTGCATTTTTAACGCACGATGTTTGCAGATATGTGATTAACATGGTTATGGGATCATTTTAAAAATACTAATATTAGGTGCTCTGTAGATTTTTCAAAATTTAAGATGCATGTTTTGATTCTGATAATATGTCCATTATTAAAACATAATATCAATTTATAGTATTATTTTTACAGTAAATACAAAAAACAGCAATTTTCAACTTATATTATAAAAATACTATGATATTTTGGATTCACGTCAAGTTTTCTTTTTAATAGCACCAGTACACGTAAATATATCAGCATCGCAAGTGCAATTCCCAGAAGGTGGTCCAATAAGCTTACGTTGCAGTGTGACCGGGTCACCAACTCCTCGTGTTACGTGGTACAAGAATGACATTCCTATCGAAGTAGATGAACGCATTAGGATTTCTGGTAATTTTTTTCCAAAAACTTTATTTTTTCTTTCAAATTCAATATAAATATTTTTTACAAAACGTTAATCAACGATTATTTCCAGAATCCAACGAATTAACTATTGAATCAGCAAACGCTAACGATACGGGTACCTACCGATGTGAAGGAGTCAACCAATATTCGCGAAGCTCAGAAACTGTGGATATTCGCGTAGCAGGTAACTATTTTTTTTAATGCATATCTTCATAAATTGTAAATAGAGATGAAGTAAAGTAAAAAATGAATTATTGTTTTGCAGGAATTTACATCGATCCTCTCTGCCAGGACAATATCCATTTAGCCAACTGCAGCCTCATTGTCGCAGCCCGATACTGCCAACATCAATATTACGCGAAATTCTGTTGTCGGTCCTGTACAGAAGCTGGTCAACTGCCTCCTAGAGGCATCCCACCTTACTCTGATAATCAAAGAGCAAAGAGGTCCCTCTTGTCTTATCTGTAAAAAAAAAGAATCTGGACGATATAAGCGCAAGTAAATCGATTTTCCCGATTGGCAAGGCTGCCACTTGTTTGAAAAATCAAAAAATAATAAAATATTTCCCGCCTCAAATCAACAAGAAATGTTTAACGTCTCTCTAGCAGAAAACATGACGGAAAATCGAATTTAGTACACTGCCAAAGCCTTGGGTCGTCTATATATGGACTGCAATTAAATTATTCAAAAATTGTAAAAGGAGAATTTTTAATGATTTATTTATATACAATAGTCTAATGTGAGACTATGTATAGACTGATCTAATGCTGATTCCTAGTCCAAAGGGCCTGTTTCGAAACAAACTATGCCCCCACGAGGCTATCAATATTGCCTCGGTAACAGACCTTACAATGTCTTTTTATCATTGATCACCTCAGAAGTTTCAGTGACTAGAAAATAGAAATATTTGAGAAGAAAATTATGGGCACGTTTTTTGCTGCTGAAAAACTTGATATGTTGAAAGTACAGTACATAAATACGATCAATTACCTATTATAATTATTTTCTTATATTTTTTTAGAAGTAAAAAGCGAGCCTCTAATTGTTACTATGTAGACAGTAAAAACAGTGTCATGAACGTAAAATTTCTTGAACGTTATAGTAGATAATGTAATACAACCATTGTACCTTTGCCATACATCTCAGATAATAGATACGATATAAGAGATTTATAGACTAATTTTAAGTAATACGAAGTATTGTACTGACATAAACATTGACGTTTGAAAGAAAAAATGCAGTATAACTATATATATATTTAAATAGATTCTACGAAAATAATTTTTACCAATTGTATACAGATTATGTTAAAAATGACCTTTTAATGCTATAAAAGATTCGATCGCGTTAAATAAAACTAGTTTACCACTTATTATTGATTTTATAACAATTAGTGGTTGATCCACTACTGTCTACAATTCAAAGTTTTATAAGCTGTTACATTGTTATGGTACAATTAGACGAGTAGTGGATTTCTGAAACGTAAATATTTTTAAAATATACTATAATGAGTTATTTTTTGATACTGATCATTATATTGTGAATGGCATATATTAAGTCGTGCTCAGTGTCAGTACCAATGACTTTGCTTTTTTAAATGTTTTATATTCTTTGAGATGCATGATAAGGTAACGACATTTATATATGTGTTAAGCTTACAGCCATGTTATATTGTAAAGTATTAAATAGTTTTATTATACATATATAATAACTATGCGCAAACTTTTTTGCTATATTGTCAGGATTAATAATATTATTAATGATTATTATACCTATATTGTATTGTAACAACGAACATTTGTGTACATCGTAGCTGGCCACGCGATAATGAGTTTTATCAATAGATGATCAACAACGGCATATAATCGCTAAAAATCCTTGTAAAGGAAACTGATGTCGAATTCAATATAATGAGGAACTTCGTGTCTGTACAGTTTTATTATATAAATGTTCGTAATCAATTTATTGAAGGACAAAGCTACGTTAAGTAACAACAATGTCGCATTTACGATTTTGTTCCTGAAGCATCAATAGTACAGTCATAATTTTATCTGCTAATTACCTTACATTTCTTCGATTCAAGATTATTTGTAATTTAAAAGAAAAAGCATCAGTGTAAACTGAAAACTGAAGTAACAATGGGTTTATTATATTTATTTTGTTATCATAACAAATAAATGCGACTAGTATCATTTTTGTCTTAATTATTTACTATGACATCGAAATGTCAAGCCATTTTATTTCTATAAAAATGACATATAATCTTGAAATATTGATACCTTTTTTCAATTTACACTGATTTTGAGGCATTTATATTCAAAAGTCATATAATAATTTTAGTAATAATAAATATTTCTAGCTGCGTTTTTTCGATTTCAGTGCGAATCATGTGCCTTATTAGTTTCAAATATTAATCACTCATAAGAAACCAATTTACTGCATAAACGTTTTGACGTGATTCGCTGAGATGATGATTTAATAGAATTTTTCTTAGAAAGCATTCGGCATTCTTTTTTAAAGGTTTTCTTATTAAGAATAATTACATTATTATAAAGTGAAGCAGTGACCATATTAATTATAATAAATATAGCTATAGAATTACTAAAAGAACTTGTAAAAACCGATCTTCCAAAACTACTGACGTTAACCTTTTAGGGAAACTTTTATACTTTCTTTTACTTTTGTACGAATCCGCCAGACGTAGAAATAGACGTAACCATCGAATTTCAAATTTGAGCATTACGTTCGAATCATTCCCGTGTTTGAAAAAAAGTCAACATATCGATATCGCCGATTAGAACGGAAAATATTATAATGATGGACAATTCAAATGTATGTATTAAATATAGTGATTACTATAAAAGGACAAGTTTTTATAAATCCGTAATATCGATCATATCATCACTATATACACTTTGAAACAATTGACAGGGATCATTTTGGTTTCTTGTTTCGGGAACTTACCTCGCGTATCGATATATATACTTATTAGATGACCGTAAGAAATGTTTAAACTTCATGTTAATTCAGCTTTTCAAAAAAAAATATTGTATAACAATCAATTATTATAATGCTGTGCTCAACAAATAATCATATCTCCGATGTAAATCAATCTCCAAGACTTGGAAGCAGCAGCAGCAGCAGCAGCAGAAGCGATAATGCGGATTTTTAAAGACAAGCATGTCTACGTGTAGCGCGGAGAGGCAAGGCGTTTATGAAGATTTAAAGGTGCAAATTTCAAAAGAACATATATGAATCATATCTTAAAAATCTTATATATCGTTAGACGTGTATTGTCAAACACACTTCAATGCTATCGTAAAAAAATCTTCTATAGCAAACACAGATCTTTATTGTAATTGTTAGTATTTTAGGATAAGGATTAATATATGATTCTACGATGATGAGGATATATATATATACACTTATATATATCTGGGCAGATAATGAATGAATGCCATTGTACGATTATATTGTATGGACAATAATATATTATTTAAGGTCCTTAAAAATACATGAATTAAACACGAGAAAATATCAACTGGTTGTTTAACTTTTAAAGATTTAACCTCTGTGACTTTTGCCTCGACTGTCTGGTGCTGCTCCTCGAGTGCAAGGTAGATCGCTTGTGCTGCTCCTCGATCATTACGGTGCGCTGCATGCGTTCAGTGGCGATGCGCTCGACTTTAGCAAACAGATCACTGTGCACGGCTATGCACTTACGAAAATCCTTGCGGTCGAGCCGATAGACCTCGCAGACCTCCACGGCAACGACGCTCGCCACGCGACGTTGGTCCTGCACCAGAAGCGCGACTTCGCCGAAATGAGCCCCGTCCTCGAGGAAGCAGACCTGTGCCATACAAGCTTTCTCAATTTTTACCGATCATTAACTATATTTTTTAAGAAATATAAATACTTCTTTTCCGGTCGGTGTCAAGACAGCAACAGTTCCACTCGACAAAAAGAACATACAATCTCCTTGGGTGCCAGCTTTTATAATCATGTCTTTTGCCAAGTATAATTCTGGTTTTAAATTAGAAACTATCAGTATCAATACGTGTTTTGGTAAATCTTGAAAAATTTCTACATTTTCAACGAGGCGTCTGCACGAATGTAAAATAACTTCTTGACGTAAAGCATCTTTTGAAAGAAAAAAATATTATATTACTTGCAAGTCAATTAAATTATGTTTCAGCTGGATTTATAAATTTATATTATTACGAACCGGACAAATTTAACAAAATTCTTTTTTCTCGAAAATAACTATTTCTAAAGCGAAAATGATAATAAGCCAAAAGCCTTTGCTTCATGTAACCAGGCAGCTGCTTCTGCCTCGCAAAAGCAGAAAGTTGATTCACAATTTGTTCATATTTAGATTCAGAAGCTTTTCTATCCGCAACTATTTGCAGCAACATTACTTAAACAAAACATTAGACATTATTTTTGGTAGTGGTAATTATACTATCAAATTACAAAATGTTTTTCAATATTTTCTTACTTATGATGTAGCTTTCAAACAATCTTCCAAGAACCATGAGTATCGTACAAACTAAAATATGACCCTCGGTAATCGGTTCGATCCCGCCATAACCGCTGGCAGTAAAATTTTCAATCACAATAAAAAGAGCGCGTTGATACCTTTTGCCATCGTGATTGACGATTGACGCTACCCAGGGTCCATCTCTTTCCTTAAGAAAAAAAAAATCATTTAATTCGTTTTTGTGATTAATAATTTTGAAAGTATTAACTGAAAGATATTCCCCGTGGATCAGTGTAAGTACTTATTTTCACAAAAATTAAAGGCTTATAATAAGAAATAAATAATAATTTAATTTTTATTACAAATTAACTCGGAAGATGTGCATGAAAAACTCTTTATTTATATTTTTTATTTTTCCTTTAATATTTTTCAGTATTTTTTTATTTATTTAAGAAAGTGGACGTTCTTAATATCAGTATATATAATTAAAAATTCTTTATGATTAATTTGAAAGTAATTATTATAAACAGCGAATATTTGTTACGCTACCTACATAAAGTTAATTGGAAGTTTAAAGTTATTATTACAAAAAATGAGCCAAAAATTAAATGACTATGGATATATACTTACGTCTATTTTTCTGTTATGGATATACATCATAATCAAAGGAGTCACATTGCAAAAACAAGTAAACCAATGGACTACATAAAGGTATAGAAATAAAGTTAAAAATATTTGTGATGATATATCCTCACTATTGAAATACTAAAAATTCCAACAATAAGTAAATTTTAATAGATTAAAGTAGTTGGTTAATTTTCTGAAGAAATACACATTTAATAAAAAAACAATTTAAAAAAGTACATTCTTACCAGAAACATTTGCCGTATGTAAGAAGTAAAAGTAATATATCGAGCAAGCTTAAATAGAGGCAAAAGATTAATAAGTGTTACAATTCTTGTATCATTAGGTGGAATTTTTCTCCATCTTGAAGTAATGTAATCATAGGGTAAAGACGTAAAAATATCAATGAACAAATAATGTCGTGCATATCGTCTAAAAATAAAAATGTATATATAATGAAATAATGGTTAAATTGAAAAATAGATTTAAGTTACTTAAGAGTAGCGAGTTGATTTAAAATGACTTCATCAGCATTATGATCGTAATATCCTGATATACAGTTTCCAATGATGTCAAGCCAGAAAAAAATATATAGAATAGGATTAAAATTATCTAAGCAAATTTCATCATAATCTAATACGACGTAGCACATATAAAACGGAATTGTGAGAAAGGCAACTGCGTATACACACATCATTAGCATTTCCCAGATGAATCTAGGTATTTTTTACAAATATATATATATAAACAACATAAGTTAAATGCAGTTATATGCATATATATATAAGTAGAAATATGAAAATATTACCTGAATCTACTAAAAGGATGTATCATCCACCAATGATTGAGCGAATCATGCCGTCTTCTTTCTTTATGTGCTGTAGCTGAACTAATAAGATATTCTTGACATCTTGGATGGCTTTGGTCAATGGTGACCCATAATCTAAGCATACGAAGTATATATTTTGAAGACACTTTTTCTCCAATTCCATTTTGCGCTAATTCACAACGATGGGAACTTGACATTTTTCGATATTCCTCAATTAACAAGCTAATTCATTATTATGCTCTCATACTCTTCTCTTTTCTTTATTCAATACTTTTAGTGTATTATTTAACAATGCAAATATTCGACTAAATAACCTTGATAAAAATTCATAATGAAAATAACAATCATCATAACTTGACACGTTACATAGAAACTTTTATTGACTACTTGTGCGGCTTGAATTTGGCGCTATTTATTCACATGCGCATGCGCTTCGAGGATCCAGAGCAGATCCCATCATTAATAACATTAATATTATTGAAAAAGAAAGTCTGAGAAAATTTTTCTTAATATATCGATAATTTTAATATAAACAAATTATTAAAATTTATAGGTAATAATTGAAAATGTTGTTTCATGAAATTCACTGTTTACAGTTTTTTACACATATGACTGACACATCGTCTGCTTTCAGACAACTGATGACCGTCAAAGGCTTCGTAAGTTTGAATCCAAGATCTATACTCGCAGATCTGAATTGCAGATTTTTAACTATTTTTCTTTTCAAGTAGTAAATCAGTAGAAACATGACAGACCTATTATTGTTTACCTGAAAATAATTATCTTTATTTTTTAAGAAAAGTGAATGAAATTAAGATCGGTGGCCTGCCGGCTTGACGATACTTATAGTAACACCTTAAAAAATATTAAATATAAAATTCGTTGATCATTATTCGTTGTGACATCGTGACCGCTGACGGCCTCTCCGCCTCTAACCAGCGTGCGTCCTGGTTGGTCATTGCAAACCGTTATTTTGGAGGGCTAGTTCTTTGTATGAATTCAAAATAGCCTGTTCAGACTTGCTCGTGTCTTAGGTATACATGTGCAGAAGTTTTTTGCTCCTGATATTTTCTTTTGTTAGTTATTAAAAATATCATCGCAACAATGACTACGGAAGTAATGAGCACTGCCGTTAATGAAGATGAAGTAGAAGATTGTCAAGGACAAGCAAAACTCCTCAAAACATTAGAGGTATGAAATACGTATCTAACCTGTCAACGCTTTCGTTGTTTTCAATACTTTTAACAAGTTATATTTTCATTTATGTGTATAGAGAAAAATTATTGTTAAACTTATCTTTTGAAAAATATTTATGTTTATACGATAAAAGCAAACATACTTGGTTATGACAGAATTTATTCTGTAGTTTACGTAGTTATTTTTTGACAATGGTCTAAATTCTAAAATATACAACATAAACAATTATTAAGATGCATACTTTAAAAGAATCTTCAAAGATTTTATGTGTGTAGATTTAGTCAATGTTTTAATTCTTTATAAAAATTACAATTTTCTTTCGTCTTAATATTAAGAAGTAAAACTTTTTATTTTTAAGCTGTAAAAATTATCTTAAAATGATTTATTACAAGTAATATTTAAAATTTATTCTATAATTATTTTAAAAAAATATATATTTTAGGGTAATGGTATCACTGCTGGTGATATTAAGAAATTGGAAGAAGCTGGGTACTATACAGTCGAATCTGTTGCTTATACTCCAAAAAAAGTTTTGATGGCAATTAAAGGAATCAGTGAAGGAAAAGCAGATAAAATTCTTCAAGAAGCTTCTAAATTAGTAACTATGGGATTCAAGACAGCTGCTGAAGTACATTTAATTAGGGCAAATATAGTTTACATAACTACTGGTTCTGCAGAATTAGATCGACTTTTAGGAGGAGGAATAGAAACAGGTTCTATCACAGAAATTTTTGGAGAATTTAGAACTGGAAAATCACAATTATGCCACACATTAGCAGTTAACTGCCAACTACCTGTTGACATGGGAGGTGCTGAAGCAAAATGTATATATATTGACACAGAGAATACTTTCAGACCTGAAAGATTAATCGCTACAGCTGGAAGATATAATATCAATGGTGACAGTGTGCTTGACAATGTTGCAGTTGCTAGAGCTTTTACTTCTGATCATCAAACACAGCTTTTAATAAAAGCAAGTGCCATGATGTCAGAATCTAGATATGGACTATTAATCGTGGATAGTGCTACTGCACTTTACAGAACAGATTTTGCTGGAAGAGGTGAATTAGCAGCCCGTCAAAATCATTTGGCTAGATTCCTTAGGTTACTGTTGCGATTAGCTGATGAATTTGGATGTGCTATAGTTATTACAAATCAGGTTGTTGCACAAGTTGATGGTGCTGCTAGTATGTTTGGAGGTGATCAGAAAAAGCCTATTGGTGGAAACATAATAGCTCACGCTAGTACAACTAGGCTATATTTACGCAAAGGAAGAGGTGAAACAAGAATTTGTAAAATTTATGATTCTCCGTGTTTACCTGAAAGTGAAGCAACATTTGCTATAAATGCAGATGGGATTGGTGATGTCAAAGAGTAGTTTTTATTTTTATACTTACCTAATTTAAAACATAAATTATATAAATCTTGTATGTAAAATTTCAATTTTGAATAAATTGACTACAAAATATAATAGTTATCAATATTATAATAATGAAAAAACTTACATTCTTATATTTTTTACATTTATGTGTAAGTTTTAGCATAATTACAATATGGTAATAAATATTATACTTTGTAACTACAAGTGCTGTTAAAAAAATTAAAGTTTATTCAATTGCTACAGTTAAAATTTTAATTTATTACATTTTGAATATTTATTATATTTTTATTTCATCACCACTCTTATCATAAAATCTGACTTACGGCTAGACTGATATACTTACTTTAAAGCTGTAACAGTAAAACATTAATTAGAAAAAAATACCTTTAATATAAATGATTAAAATAAGACATTGTATAAAGTTAGGATGGTATATTTTATAATATTTGTAATTCAGTAATATTTAAGTTTCTGTAATAAATATATTTTGATAAAATGTGTATATAAATAGTTTAATAAAAAATGTTTCTCTTTGTTTCTTATAATTCCTTTCATTTTATTTAAAATATTTATTTTAAGTAAGTTAAAGTTAAATTTTATATATTTGTTGTTTAAAATAATTAAACAATAAAATTAAAATTTTTACATTTAATACCAAAAACTATAATAGGTTTTATTGATAAATCTGTGTAATGTTATTGAATTTTTGATTAATTAAAATTTTATTAGATTAATAAATATAGAATAATAAAAAGAAAGGATGTGGTACTTATATGCGTGGAAAAGGATGTGGTATTGTCTTGTATAGCAAAACTTTCATATTATAAACTGTAAAGTTCAAACATACAACTGTTTTGCGAGAGAAAATAGAAAGAGACAGAAATATGTAAAAGAAATATAAAAGGCGACCGACATTTCCGTTGGTGGCGCGAGTGTTTTTCGCACTTTCATACTGCAAAGTGCAACAACCCAACAGCTCAAATTCGAGACTGAAGCTCTTCTATCTCTTATCTACGTCAAGTAAGTACTATCACTTCTGATTTCTCTAAAATTATCCAATACATTTAGATTATTTGATGCTAAAAATATTTAGAAAATAGTTAAATCGCAACTGACATCTTGCGGTATAAAATATAGCTTTTACTTCTCCTTAATTCTCCTTAATAGTAGTTTATACCGGTATTTTTATATGTTCAAGCTGCTGACGGAAAATGTTCAAATTTTGCAAGTCAAATTTGTTTTGGTCCACCATTTATTGTAAACATTTGACACGTCAGTCCAACTTTTCAAGTATTGTTTTAAAAAGAATTAATAAAAATATTATTTATAAAACTAACTACAGAGTTTTTCGTAGGTATATCGATATTTAATCTATCATTGCCTATATAATTACCTATATAATTTCATATATAATTATATAATCTATAATTATTTAACATGTAATTACGTAGAATAATTTTTTTAGGTTAAATTAATTATTGTAGATATGTTTTTCAATTTATCGATTCTGTTTTTTAACTTCATACTTTTATTTTTTAGGTTAGAAATAACCTTATTAACATTCAAGTTATATTCCTCATATGTAAAAAATGTAAAATGTATTCAAGTCTTATGCACAGTTATTTAAAAATACATTTTTACAATAGTTTATAAAACTATTTTCTGAACTGAAATATATAATTTTATTTTAGCCAGTATCACACTTTTGAAAAGATGAGTGACGACATTTCATTATATACTTTGCCAAACAGTCAACCAATTGTTCTGCTTGAATGTAACACAGCATTTAATGCTTTAACGTCAAAGGAAAAGCTGTATGCACATTATCTTAGCCAAGCAGCATGGAACGGTGGTCTTATCGTATTTATACAGACCTCTCCAGAATCACCCTTAATCTTTGCGCTATTGCACAAAGTTTATCTTGCTGAATCCATAGCAGATTTAAAGAAAGCTGCACTTGCAGCTGGAGTTACAGAAGATGAATTTACAGTAAGTTTTTTATATAAATATTTATTAACATAGTGTAATACATAATATTTGAATTTTATTATTAATTTTATATATTAAGATTTCTAATTATTAAGTATAAGTATATTTTAATTATTTATCTTATTTCTTTTTTATCTTAGGCATTTCTGGTATACACGTGTGGTATATTTTCAAATTCTGGTAATTATAAGGATTTTGGCAATAGTAAAATCACACCCAACTTACCTAAAGAAAAGTTTGAATCAATCATTAAAGAATCAAAAGCATATAAAGAAAATTCTGCAAGTGTACAGTCTCTTTGGGATAAAGTAAAAGATGTTATGTACTCTCTTGAAGGAAAACTAAAAACCTTAGGATTAGGAAGTAAAGGCATTACAACATATTTTTCTTCCAATTGTACAGAAGATGATGCAGATCTTGTTAATGAATTTATGCAGCACAAGCGTTTAGAATCTTATAATGCTAGATGTTTTAAAACAGATGTTTCAGGTGATAATTTTAAGTGTAAATATGAGATAAGATTAGCTTCAACTGAAACAAGTGACGATCCTAAAGTTACTCTTCCTGAAGAAATTTTTAAAGGTGCTCAATTTAAAATAACTAGAGGAGATTATAATTTACTTTTATTACCTGTAGTTGAAAACTTAAAGAAAGCAAAAGAACATGCTGCGAATGAAATGGAAGTAAACATGCTTAGTAAATATGTAGAACATTTTGTAACTGGTTCTTTGGATGAACATAAAAATGGTTCGAGATTTTGGATCAGGGATAAGGGACCTGCTATTGAAACTTACATTGGCTTTATTGAAACATATAGAGATCCTGCAGGCCAAAGAGGAGAATTTGAAGGATTTGTAGCTATGGTAAATCGTGATATGTCGCAAAAATTTTTGACTCTTGTGAATAGTGCAGAAAAGTTATTGCCATTGTTACCATGGGGAAAAGATTTTGAAAAAGATGAATTTTTGAGACCAGATTTTACTTCCCTTGATGTTTTAACATTCTCAGGATCTGGAATTCCTGCTGGTATTAATATACCAAATTATGATGAAATTAGACAATCAGAGGGTTTCAAAAATGTATCTCTTGGTAATGTTATACCAGCAAGTATGAAACAAGATGTAATACCCTTTGTATCAGAGGAAGATCAAGCACTTTTAAATAAGCACAGGGTTGCAAGCTTTGAAGTACAAGTAGGTCTCCATGAGTTACTTGGTCATGGTAGTGGAAAATTATTAAGGAAGTTGGATGATGGTTCTTTCAATTTTGATCAAAGCAAATTGAAAAATCCTTTCACAGGTGAACTTATTTCAAAGTATTACAAAGAAGGAGAGACTTATGATTCAGTTTTCGGAGCTATGGGATCATCATATGAAGAATGTAGAGCTGAAGCTGTGGGTCTATATTTAAGTTTAGAAAAGGACGTAATTAAAATCTTTGGCTATGACGGTTCTGATGCAGATGATATAATTTATGTTAATTGGTTGTCATTATTGTGGAATGGCTGTGCTAGAGCTTTAGAGATGTACCAACCTACAACTAAGAAATGGTTGCAATCTCACTCTCAAGCACGATATGTGCTACTTAGAGTTTGTATAGAAGCAGGAGAAGATTTTATTAAAATTGTTGAAACAGAACCTGGTAAAAATTTAAGGCTGACTTTGGATAGGAGTAAGATACAGACTGTTGGTAAAAAAGCTATTGGAGAATTTTTGGAAAAGTTACAGTATTATAAGAGTGTTGCAGATCTAAAAGCTGCTCAAGAAATGTATGATAAGTACAGTGATGTGCCTGAAAGTGGTCCACATCCATGGGCCAAATGGAGAGACATTATTTTGGCTCATAAACAACCAAGAAAAATTTTTGTACAGTCAAATACATCTGTTGATGGTATGTATTGTAATAAGTAATTTTTTTATTTACAGTTTAGCTTTATTTAATATGTTATTTTTTCTTTTTAAGCAAATGGAGCTGTTGCAATAAAAACATATGAAGCTACTTTTGAGGGATTAATCCAATCTTGGGTTGATAGATTCCCATCTCCTAATGCATCTGAAAATCTTATTAAATTGTGGGAGAAAGATCAACAGCACTTTGCAGCTCTTCGAAATTAAATGTAAACTGCAAATGATATTATCGATTGTATCGAAGGCATTTAAATATATTTTTCACAGACCAGAGGTCACAATTAAAGGATTTTGATGGTTCAGTTTTAAGTATGTTTTATAATTATAAACAAATGTTTTAAATATTATATTGTATATTACAACAAACATTTAAATACAATAAAAATTATAAAACTTTTGAATAGTTCTTTGAATTTATCCATTATTTTAACATGCACCATCTGTACTTCCAGAGTACTTTTATTTTTCGATAATTCATTTTAATATATGTTTAAATGATCAAGACGGATCGTAAAATTTTAAAAAAAGAGCACCAAAATCTATCGAAGCAGTCGCTTTTTTAGTATATACTATAAGTACTTTATTTCTGAAATAACATTTTTGTACTATATATTAAAAACGGATTTACATAAACTTTGTATGCAATTAAAATATATAACACTTTACTATTATTAGAAAATATTTTATAAAATTAGATTAAATAAAACTTGAGATTATTTAAAAAAAGTTCGAATTATTTACTGTATAAATACATTCAATTTCAGATAGCTACCTGCATTCGTATTGCGCCGTATTCGCATGCTTTTTTAGGAAATGGTTTCGAAAATTGAAATTTGTTAATTAATAATAAATAATAATAAAGCAGATTAAATCTTTAATAGAGTAATTTAGTGTGCGCACGTGTAGTTGTTTTTTCGCGCTTGGAGCAGATTAAAAAGTTGCATATTTTAAAAGATATGGAGATTTAAAAATCATATGTAAAAATTGGTGGAAAGAGCTATTTAAAATAGATCTTATATAAGTTTGTTTTTATTTAAAAAATCATACTTTTATAATACATTGGGGAGGGGGGTGAGGGTGATTTTTTTACTAGCTATATGTATATGGCCCTGGCCACAATAGCGCGTTTGTACGCGTATGCACGCGTACGACGCTTGAACATTTCTAGTTGTTTTCAGAACGGCAATGTCACGTTTACAAAATT
>JAPYZB010006217.1:0-11623 GCA_030522745.1 Eupelmus kiefferi | reverse complement strand
CGCTTAGATGTTTTTTGCGCCCGCCGGTCTGAAAATGGGCACTTTTAACTCTCATTTTAGGTATCAAAAAGCGCGAAAATCGTGCCTGTGTGACAAAAACCAATTAATGTTCATGGACTAAATAAAAAGTATAAAATCCATTATTATTCACCAAAAATGCATGCATAAAAAGGAGAACAATAAATATACATTAATGATAATAGAAAGCGTTCTAACAATAAATGGATTTATGAAATAAGAAGACTCTGTTGATCTCCACGAACTATCCAACTTATTAAAAATTCGCCGACGTTTCAGACGTGTTAAAACACGTCCCTTCTCAAGGCTGTACATAGAAGGAATTCAACAACGTGTTAATTACAAATATAGGCGATATACAAATATATGACAAACATCATAAGTCGAACAGAACAAAATTTTTAACAAAAGATCTTACCAGTTAATTAATAAACTGGTGTGTCTTCGGAGTCACATTGTCGTTATTTTTAAGTCTTTTCATTGACCAAATCTGAGCAAAAGAAAAAAAACAAACGATTTTATGTACATTACAGTATTGTAATAATTGTCAGTTAAGATCTAAAGATTTTCGGAGTTGCAGAACTTACAATGGTCGCAATCAAATATCCTCGCCAGTTAAATATCATTGCACGCTCTCTTTCGTACATAGTTGCTTAAAGTGTCAATTTTCCGAAGTCTTTCCTTCTATTTATATTATAAGCTAGTTCCTTGCGGAACCGGAAGGTCATCAGAGTGGGGGTAGGCAAGGCGCTTAGAATTATTGCGCGCAAAACTTGACAGATATAGAGAGGGGGGAGAGATAGAGAGAGAGAGAGAGAGAGAGAGAGAGAGAGAGAGAGAGAGAGAGAGAGAGAGAGAGAGAGAGAGAGAGAGGAAAAGAGAGAGAGACAGAGAGAGAGAGATAGAGGAAAAGAGAGAGAGACAGAGAGAGATAGAGAAAGAGAGAGAAAGAGATAGAGAGAGAGAGAGAGAGCGGCGCGGGGCAGCTAAGAAGCCGCGTACATATGTGCGAGCGCGAGCGGTGTCGGTGGTGGGGGTACTTCGCGCGTAGTCTCGGAGAGTCTCGCTCTCGCGCGAAAAGCGTCGCGTTTCTTGAGAGACCGCGTTATTCGGCGTACTATATACATATCTACGCACACAAACATAACACGCGCTCGCACAACTGATCGGTGTTGATCTGCGCTGTAGCGACGGTATTTCCCGAAGCGACGAAACCTCAAACGCTTAAATATATCCATCTAATGTTTTATCGTTAAAATACATGTGAATTAATTAACCAGATGTTTCTTAATGATGTTTAGGGTATTTTTGTGTATGGTCTTTATTTTTTTAGTGTCTTTAACCTTGTTAAGAGTGTCAGAGTGTGTGTATATATTTAGAATTTCGGAAAACATTCGTTTGGCGGCGCTGCGCTCTCTCTCTCTCTCTCTCTCTCTCTCTCTTTCAATATCTTTACACTTGTCACTTTGCTCTCTCTATAGCTGTTGAGTTTTGCGCGCAGAAATTCTAAGCGCCTTGCATACCCCCACTCTGATGACCTTTCGGTTCCGCAAGGAACTAGCTTATAATTTATGATGATGTGGATAAATACACTGTATTCCCAGAAATGACTAGAGAACCAGCATTATATAATCTTGCTTTAATTTTGCATTTTTTGATGGTATAAGAGCTTCGTTTTCGGTTAATAAAGTAGTCCCAGGGGGTTCAGGAGTAAAGTACCGTATGACATAAGGGAATAAGGGAATTATAGTCCTCGCTTCGCCCGGAGCTGTACGCTTTTACTTCGAGAATAATACTGCACTTTCCTTATGACATGATAAACTTTAGGTCTTTTTTGCACACACCGATGCATATACATATTGCAGATCATTATTGCACATTTAAGTGATCTATATTATCCTCTTAGTCTCTTATACCGTTCACTGTTGAAAACCTTGAATTTTTGCTGTTGCACCCACTTAGCACAGCTTTTTAAGACAACTAGCTAATCAATTTATACCAGGTTGAGCTTAAAATACTCTTTTAGGATACCAGTACAGAATGTACGGATTACTTTCTCCAAAAAGCTTATTAAATAATAACTTAGCACGTAAGTTCTCTAATAATTAATTGTTAATTTTTTATCTTATTTTTATCTTATTTTAACCTGGTATAAATTGATCAGCTGGTTGGCTCGAAAACCTGTGGTAAGTGGATACAATAGTCAACATTCAAGGTTCCCAACAGTGACCGGTATAAGAGACTTAAGAGTCCACCGGATATCTCTGTCCTTGTCTAATTAGAATTTTTGCTATAACTTGATAAGTCATTGTTTTTATGAAAAAAGAAGAGTTGTTCCCGCTATATTTTAGAACGAGCAAATAATTGTGTTTTATTAAAAAATCAAAAATTTCCACTAGATTTTGAGAAAACTTTGACCTACTATTATTAATTCTTTTCTTTAGAAAATATTTAGTTATTTTAGTAGGTCAAAGTTTACTCAAAATTTAGTGGAAATTTTTAATTTTTTCATAAAACACTATCGTTTGCTCGTTCTAAAATCTAGCGGGGTATAATTCTGTTAACAATGGTCTTAATAGTGATAAAAATAAAAATTGACTAATTGCTGGCGGGGCTGGCCGACCGTCTAAGGGACGGAACGTATTAAAAGCGGGGTTTGTCAATCTGACTTCTCTTTGAGGCCATGTTGATCACCTCCGCCAGTAACTCGCAGATCATTCCACTTACCATCTTTTTGGGGTATCGGAGACCAGGCTAAGCGAAGTCATGAGCGACAACGCAGTTCGAGTGCCTAGATATAAGATTTTTAGAGTAGACAGAAATCTGAGTGGTGGTGGAGTTGCTTTCTATGTGCGTGACTACTTTAAGGTTACAATACTTCAATGTTCTGAAACGACAGGTGCTGGTAAGCCCCATAAACCTGAATTCATCATGGTCACGCTACAGCAGGGTAGCTCAACACCCATTTTTATAACTGTTATTTACCGGCTTTCAGGCATCACTTGGAAGGATTCGAATCTACTGGCCTTATTCAAGAAACATACTATAAATTATAGCCAAAAAATAATCATGGGGGACTTGAACGGTGATCTCTTGAGGGATTCGACTGATGCTAATTTAATTCGACAACTTACAAACGAACTTTCACTTCAAATCGTTCAACATGGTCCGACGCACAAACACAGCCCTTATGTGTTGAGCACATGAATTGACGTTATGTTTGATGACAATAATGAAAATGTTATTAGCTATGGAAATGACCCTCCGCCTTGGCATGGTAACCATAACATCATTAACCTGACAATCGGAGCGCCATTGCAGGAAGTGGCTAGTGATACTTTTAAATACCATAACTTTAGTAGAATTTCTAATGACGAGCTGGCTTGCTTCTTGCGGAGGTGCGATCGGTCATTATTCCAAACTGACGTGACAGACGTGAATTCTGCGCTTAACCAACTCAGCTCGAATATTACGGAGGCTATTAACACGCTTGCGCCTTTGAAGACATTCACTCCCCGTAGAGGAAAGCTTCCGTAGATCGATGCTGAGCTGGAGA
Organism: Eupelmus kiefferi; assembly: GCA_030522745.1. Lineage (NCBI taxonomy): Eukaryota > Metazoa > Arthropoda > Insecta > Hymenoptera > Eupelmidae > Eupelmus > Eupelmus kiefferi. The sequence goes on along the minus strand of JAPYZB010006217.1, from coordinate 8,049 downwards.
GACTGTTTAAGAAACCTGATGCGACATATAGGCATTTTAAAAGAACCGGTTCTGATGATATTCTTTCTGAATTTCTTGAGTTGCGCAGGGAAACCCAAATGAAATCTGATGAAGCTAGGACCATCTTTTATCAAAATAGACTCTTCAAAGCGTTTGGCAATAACAGGGTTTGGGAAGAGCTGCGTAAGCTCGGGCTGCTGCCTAGAAAGACTGAGGTGTTGAATTGTCTAATGCCGCATGATCTCAACGTGCACTTTGCGGCGGTGTCACTCTCGCGGACTGATTAGGTGCGTGGCATGAAGGATATCTTTGCTGCGGCATCCGCTGAGGGATTTACTTTCTCAGAGTTTGGTCTCAGCGATGTCATTCTCTCGGTAACGCATTTCTCTTCTCAGGCATGTAGGGAAGATTGCATCCTGTGGAGTGTAATAGTGGGAGCTTTGCCAGTCATCGGTGACACGCTGGTCGGGCTGTTCAATGCCTCTCTCCGGAGTTTCCGCTCTTCCGTCCCTTTGGAAGAGACTGCATGTTTTACCTTTAAACAAGTGCCCGGCGCCGTTAATTCCATCTGACTGTCGCCCAATTGCGCTATTGTGCTTTCTTTCAAAGGTTCTTGAAAAGATAGCTCATGCTCAGCTCACCGAACGCCTGAAAAGGCGGAGGGTCCTGGACATGTTTCAGACTGGATTTAGGAAATTTCACTCGACGGAGACTGTTATGTTGAAGCTGAATGAGGATATTAGGACGGGAATGAGCAGGAAGTTGGTAACAATTCCCCTGTTCTTTTACTATTTCAAAGCATTCGACACGGTATCACCTGGGCGGCTACTGGACAGAATAAGGCGCTTGGGCTTTTCAAGGGGAGTTCTCTGCTGGGTACGCTCCTATTTAACGGGCAGAGAACAACTAGTAACTACCAGATTATCTGGTAACTCCCCTTGGATTGGCACTGGCCTTGGAGTACCACAAGGATCGGTGCTGGGACCGTTGTTGTTTTGCATCTATATTAATGATATCGGTGAGATTTTAGATACCAAAAGGGTAAACCATGTTCTTTACGCTGATGACTTACAGATATACATCTAGGTACCGTGCAGTGGCCTGGATGAGGGAATAGCGGCGCTTGAGTCGGCTGCTGCGGCTGTGTCGGGATAGGCTGCAAGTGCGTCGCTCAGGCTGAACACTGGGAAATCCAAAGCAATAATTTTGGGTAGAAGTGCTTCTGTAAAGAAAGTTTATAATATGGGTCTTCCAGGTGTTCGCATGAGCGACGGTGTGCATGTCCCGCTCTCGGACACGGTAACGAACCTCGATGTTGTTCTTGATGCTGGGATGACTTGGAGGCAGCATCTGGATCAGGTCACCAAGAAGTTCAATAGAGTTTTATATGGGCTGCGTTTTTTCCGTCAGTACACCACCGAGGCTTTATGCAAAAGGCATCGCCAGCTCTTTCCTCACCTAGACTACTGCTTGGTGGTATACCTGAATGCGACGCTAGAACAGAGACGTCGACTCGAAGTACTACAAACTCCTGTGCTCGATACATATACGGTGTTAGGAGGGATGCTCGCATCACCTCGTGCAGAAGGGAACTGGGATGGCTCAAAACCGATACTCGGAGGGCATACTTCGCTATGATACGCATGTATAAAATTCTTAGAATAGGCCATCCCAGCTATTTGGCTTTACTTTTCACTCGGCACATCCCTTAGGGTCCTATGCGGGGTGATGTTAGAGAGCTCAGAGTTCTACTGCACACAGAAACTACAAGCGATGCTTTTAAAATTAGAGGTGCCGTGCTGTGGAACTCTCTTGCGTCCTCAATTAGGAATTTACCATCGTTATTTAACTTTAAACGGGTGTTAAGTAAGCCTTTGTTTGACCTCGAATAATAAGTGTATTAATTTATCTGTGTCTTGTCCGCGTCCTAGCTTATTACATCTCATGTCGTGCCGTCGTTCATGTTCGTTCTCCTGTCATAATTTATTCTTTTTAGTTTCAAGATGGGAGTGAATGTATTTATAGTCTAAATGTCCTGCATGAATGGGGCTGAAGTGAGTGTGCGACTTGGACTGTGATAAAGCGTAGGTGAGATGCAATATACTTCTGTGATCTGACCACAAATACTGATTACTTTGATTTTTATTTTTATTTTGAACATTTATCATTTTATTTTTACTCTTGTTTTCACTTGTACACATACCTGACTTAGTATTTTTACTATTATAATTTTATGCATACACCTAGGATAAGTGTGATACTTACACCTAGGCTTAAGATTTACTTTTTGACACGATCATTGTGATCAGTAGTTTTTATCAGATGTACATTATTAGATTTTATTATATGAACGTATGTTTTATCAAATCGGGCTGATAGTCAAATTACTTCAAAACAATGAAATTATTTTGAAACAAGACCAAACCAATGTAAAATTGTGATATATAAATTTTCTAATGAGTTTGTACTGAGGTGTGCAATAAAATAAATTTATCTACCTATCTACGTGGACGAAATACATTAGATTAAAGTAATCCAGCAGAGGAAATTAATTGTCGCGAATAGGAATACATGAGGTAGTTAGGCTAACGTTGATCCAGCGAGGCTAGCGCCCTCGGCGGCGGATTATAAAGCGCGGAGTCCCACTAGCGGCGGACAGACAGGCTAGAGAGCTGGCCGAAAGCGGACGCGTGGGCCTAGATTTGGAAAAGGAAAAAGAGTCGTGTGTGCGTAAGAGATTCGAGAGGTTGCCTTTATTTTGTCAGATCTTGTAATTGAAATAAATATCAGAACGAATTTAAGTCAACGGTGTATTAATTTTATATCCTTGTCTCCGTCCTCGACATTAATCTCTTCGCTGGTCCGAAAACTTAAAACTAACTTAACACTAGAGTCTCTTGCGTAATTATAACTATTTTATATTTTTGTTTGGTCAAGCTTCAGGCTTTATAATAGGTTGCAACAAAGGCATTCAAGGATTATTCATTATAAATACTAAATGTTGTTTCTTATCCAGTTCATAATCTTGTTTTTAATACTTTTTTATTCTTTAGTGTTTTAAATTCTTCTAGAAGGCTGTTAAATGTAGCTAACGCTCTTATCTAGCTATTTTTAATACTAATGCTTCTATGTCTTTTAGGTATTTGTTCTTTTGGGTATTTAAAACCAACAAATAACTTATTTTTATTGTCTCTAATGTGCTTATATATGATTGAAGTAACCTCTAATATTGCCGACTTTGTTTTTGTTTTTGGGCTTACGTAATTATGTAGTACTTTAAATTTGTCTTTAATGCTGTTAAAATTTCTCTAGTTGATGTGTGGTTCAAGTTCTTTATCACTGTTGAAAAAATTTTTAATATTGATTATTTTTACTGTTTGTTTTTTTATTTGTTCTTTTTCTATTTTTACACTATTTGATCATTTTTCGCTTAATGTTCTTTCTATTGCATGTATTCTCTCCTCATTTAAGCAGCTTATTATTATTGTATCGTCTTTTTTTTAAACACGTTCTTATTTTGGATTGCTTTACCTTTAGTAAAGTAATGAGTAACTGCATATTCTAGATTAGTATTATCGTTATCGTTGGTTTTTTTTATAAATAGTTTTGGCACTCTTTTATTTTTTGCTTTAGTATTAGTTAGCACTTCAGAAAATTTATTTGGTTTAAAAATATAAGATTTATTATTTTGTTTTTCTCTTATTTGTAATTCATCTAGCAGCTGGTTTTTTTCTTGTGTTTTTTTGAGTAATCGGTTCAGTAAATTATTTAAAATTTTCAATGAGTCCAATTCAGAGTAATCTTCATAAATAGCTTTTTCATGACATTTCTCTTCTTCTTGATCATGTACTATTTTGCTAACGATGTCTTTTTTCATTTGTTCTCTATTTTCAAGTTTCAATTGTGCAATGAATTGCATCGCTGTCTTGTTGAGTGAGCCATAAGTTAATTTTGATGTCAACGCTAGGGTAGGATGCCCTTGGCACACAATAAAAGCGTTGTTAAGGGGTTACAAATCTATTAGAACCTGAAAATAAAAAAAAATGTTTCTCATGAATTTCCGAATTAAATTTAAAATATTTCAATTACTTTCTAAAAGTAGATATAAATACCTTTATGTAACACAAGCACTATTTTCGCATTTTATTGATCCCAAAAGCGGGCCTTAAGTGACCATTTTCAGACCGACGGGCAATAAAAACAGGATAGCGGTCTTTATTGCCCGTTGCTATGGACAATATATACACATACATACATACATACGTCCAGATGTCATTTTTGAAGTTATTTTTTTTAAGTTACTTTTTTGAAATTTTAAAGAGAAAAATAACATCTGGGCCCCCGGCGGGGGCATTTTTCTTACTTCAAAAATGACATTTAGGCCCCCTACGGAGATACTGAACCCAAATCGCTTTAGAAAAATTAATTTCATCCATTTCGTCCTTTGAAACCTCACGGTCAAGGAATTCAGGAGACGAAGGTTCGTCGAAAGATTATAGGGGTGTACATAAAGGAAAATCAGCTTATAATAGCTCAAAATGTAGGTATTTACTTCTACTTTTAGAAAGTATTTGAAATATTTTAAAGCCAATTTAAATATTAATAAAAAACATTTTTTTTATTTTCAGATTCTAATAGATATGTATCGTTTTAATGAATTTAACTGAATTTTCAGCATTATATTTAGTCACTATTTTACTCGTATGAAAAAAGTTTCCACACACTACGCAAACTAGCTTAATATAATCTGGTACTAGTTTATTAAAATTTATTCTTATATTTTCTATTACTCTATTTTGTTTATATTTTTTACTGTTCAAATATTAAAAGAGATCACGTGAATCCATGTTATTATTCGAGGTTAAGCTAATATCTGGATGTTTATCGCAGACCATTAGCACTTTTGTTATATATTTTTACCTTTTATTTTGTTAAATTCTCTGTTATTGAACACATCGTCACACAAAGTACAAATCATCGTATTATTTATATGTTTGTGATGATACTTGTAAATAATATCAGGAGGAACTGCCTTACGCGACCCCCAAGAAGTTGGCAGGACAACTTTCACGGAGCGAAAAACTAATAGGTGCGTAATTTGCCGTAAATTATCCGTGGAATTCAATATTTTGCCGCGACTCATTTTCTTAGAAAAATCACGTGAACTTCATCGGAAGTTAGCAGGTCACACCTTGAAAAATCGGTGAAGCAATTGTCGCAGAAAATTCTAACTGGGCTCAGAATTTGAAGCAATTGTCGCAGAAAATTCTAACTGGGCTCAGAATTTGCCGCTTTTTTGCCGTAAACAAACCCCGTTATAAAAGTTTATGAAAATTTATTTTGTTTTCGCTCCGTGAAAGTTGTTTTACCAACTTCATTAGGGTCCTTACGCGGCAACTTGTCTCCCGCCATATTAGAACTGATATTATATATCTACATACAAAAAAATTGTTCCTTTTAAAATTTCGGTAATGTCGATAAACTTGATCTTCATATTGATATTTTTTGTCTAAAATTTACGCTGATAGTGATTGACTTACGGATAAATTGTTGAATGAACGACGCGCTTAGTATGCTACTAAACACCTTTTTTAAATTAATCTTTTTATTGTAATTAATTGTAAGTTGGAGTTAGGTTTAATGATATGACAATTAGTAGCAATAAAATAAGAATATGTTAATGATAGTTACAAATGTAATAGTAATGGAGATTTAAATAAAATTTACTTATACAGTATTTGTAGATATATTAATTCCAAATATTTAAAGATTATTGGGAAGAAAATATAAAAACTTCTACATGTTTAGTTTTTACCTTTTAAAAGGTTATTTTTATGAAGATTTTTTAAATGTTAGATTGATTTTAATAAATTAAATCTAAATTTATAAATATAAAATTGTAGTTATTTTAAAGTGGAAGAATGAGTATGATTATAGTAACGATGTCTATGTGTTTACAGAGCGCATGCGAAGTTTCGCGAGCCGTATTGTGACGGAACGCGAATTTTAGTTTGAATTATTTTCGCGCCACTCGATACTCGCGAGAACGCTGACGTGACTGCGCGCGCCGTGTCTCGCGTACGCAACGTCGACGCGCGAGCGCTGCTGAGCGCTCTCCTCTCTTACGTCATCCAGAGATAGCCGAATGGAGCCGAAGGCTTCCGAGGAGAGAGAGAGAAAGAGATAGAAACGGAAGAAAGTAATATGGCGATAGCGAACGCGCGCGAAGCACGCTGAAAAGATATTGTCGCGACGTTTGGTGATTTTTCTGTTTCGCAACGCACAAGACACGAGCCCAGCTGCTGACGATTAAGGTAAGACCGGTCGGTTTTTTGAAGCATCTCTTGTAAACGTGTGTACGGACACGGCCGTCTACCTTTGACGCATTGCGATAGTTTATGAGCAGCTCCCCTTCACAGCGGCGGGGGGCCGCAGCTAAAACATCTACCGTCGCGTTGTGTGTGTGAGTAAGTGACGCGTGCACTGCCTGCAGAACGGCTGTAGTTACCAGTGCTATACCGAGCGCGGTGCGTTGTGTGCGTGTATCTGTGAGAGAGAGAAGGACGCCGCGCGCGGAAAGTGTATTAGAGGGAGTGAGACAGAGTCGCCTGTCTCTCTCATTTTCGCGCGCGCTTTCCCCTCGCGGACGGAGACTTTCCGCGAACCCACTTTCGCGGCGTGTGCGCGCCACCAGTTTTGTAACTGACATTCATGTAACTAAAGTACTAGAATATACTACTCTTTATCATTTTAACTTAAACTCTCGTGTTCGCATTTGATTCCGTAGTTAGAACCTTGTCCTCCCATCGCTGAATATATTCAGTAGTTCATATTTGGACAAAAGTCTCCATACGTCATTAATCTGTACCGATCTATAAATTTTTGTTTTATTTAATTTCAGAACAATATCGTTTATCACTTCGACTTGCAGCGAAAATAAAATGAAACTCCAAACTCTCAAATTTACTAACTCCACATTTGAAACCCCCTAAATCTCTGAAATCCTTCAACGAGGAATCATCACTAATTTGACATTCTCAAACCTTCAAACTTTTAAACTCCAAACCCTAAACTTAAAGTTAAACTTAAAGTAATTACAATTCTTTTATAATGAAAAATTAAAAAAGAAATTTTAATTTAATTTAATTTTTTATTTAATTTTTCGATCTTTTGAGTGTGAGGATATGCAAAATTTAAACTTGATAAACAATCAATTTCATAAAAAACAACACTTTTGGCGGTATAAAAACGATAAAGATAATTCTGAGAAACAATTAAAGAAAAGACAGATAATTTTATGTGAGGAAGCCAAAATTCAAAAATTTTTAATATCGCGAGATTAAATCAATTATATTCAACTCGCTGCAGGTTTGGGATATAGAGGAGGTGCTTCAAAGTATTTGAAAAAAAAGAATTTAAAATTGGTAATGAATTGTAGTGTCTACAGACTTTTGTCCATTTTTTTCCACTGTGTGCCGCCTCTGCGGGCGCAGCAGGATCCAGCTGCGCAAATTGAGCACCGGCAGAGTTGACGAATGTTTTCTGAGTGTTTAGCAAGTACCACTTATTGTATACGGGCAATAAATTCCACCCCGTTACAGTGTATAATGGTACATATATTTTGTAGTAGAAGAGACCTGGGTAAGATGAACATAGGCTGCTTTTGGGGCATAGACTATAGCAAAAATTCTGAAAATATTTTTACACATTGCTTACTTCATGAGCATTTAAGTTTCAGTGTTTGAGCGGTGCTAGAAGTAATAACGCCGTCGAGAATAATTGGTTAAGCCAATGTGAAAGTTTTTTTAAATAAAACTATTAAGCGGTTGAATTTATGAAGCGGGAAGTTCGAAATAAGCAACATGCAGTAGTAGATTTTGATGTTTATTAAAACTAACACAACTCTTAAAATCGTAAATTTTACTGCATGTTAATAACTAAATAACAAATTGAAAAATACTAGAAAAGATAATCGAAGTAAATACGTTACAAAACTGGTTAACTCGCTGGTGTCGGAGCGCGCGCACAAGATAGGTGGTTTTGGAGCAG
>JAPYZB010006206.1:0-14961 GCA_030522745.1 Eupelmus kiefferi | reverse complement strand
GTCTCGGGCGCCAAAGGCGCCCTCGACTCTCACTTGTGCTCATAAATCATCCTCGCTAGAAAAAGCCAACTTTCCTCCCTAGTTGAACAATATACTATTGTAACCTCGTAGAATGATATCACTCTAATGTCATTGGTTTGCAGCTTTTCCAAGTCTACTGGAATGAGCAAGATATATTGATTTCTTATTTATCTCAAGGAGTTGGAGTTCTTGTCGCTGTAAAAAGAAGTAGTTAATATTTTTTGATGCATTGCTTATTTCCCTTCGACTCGACGATCGCTCATTATATGGATTACGTTTACGTTATGACAGATATCTGGATCATAATTTTATCTTTAACGCTAACTAAAATCTGGTTTTATGGTACTCTGCACTTGATCTTGTGTAGCTCTGCCTTGATCATTCTGCTAAAGGGTACTTACGCTGGATCTTATTTTTGAATTTTTTGCATTTACTAGCATTTTTAAATCTTTTGAACCTTCAAGAACAACTTTTATCTATAGACCCTCATGAGTCTGAACACTTTGTCAACATCACTGCTGACAACGCTATTCTAACTTTATACGTAATTTTCCTGCCGCTGAATATGATGCGATATTTTATGCCCTTTAGAGTATAGTTTGGATTGCAGTCCTGTTTGACAATAATTTCAAGTTTAATATTTCTTGTTTTTATCATTTTTAGATAATATAGTTGACTCGCACGTTCTACTGATAAGATTGCATTGCCGAAAATATCCTGAATAGAATGACTTTGATATTATAAATACTATTCACATGAAAAGGCGACTATGTTGTTATTGAAAATGTTATAATGAACTTGTATTTTGTAATGAATGTAAAAAGGATTAGAACCATTTTTTGCGTCTTCTGTATGTAAAAATATCGTGATTATTGTCGAGGATGGCGCGTAAGCAGAAAAATGGGATCCTGAGTTCAATTTCCAGCCAAGTTTACTCGGCTTTAACCGTGCTCTTTTCCTCTCTCCTCTCCTCTCTAATTTTTCCTCCTCTCCTCTCTAATTTTTCATTGATTTATCGAATATAAATTCGTTACAAGTATATTTACTCAGCTTAGATACGCGTGAGAGGAAACATATGTACTTTTTGATCCTTTGTGAAATAAATCCATTTTGATACTAATATTCTGTTTAATACATTCCACAGTGAAATTCCTTTCTAGTTTTCTTGTTCGCCATAATCTTAGCGATATAATTTGTATTATTTGCACTAGGTCTGATAAAATTGAATCTGTCCAACATTCATTTCGGCAGTACCTATCTTTTAAAGCTGGAGGATGAGTAGTAGGCTAGTTCATAATAATTATACTGATGTTTCCAATTCATTGAATCTGTCTACTTATTCATCATTAAGTAATTATCATGACTGATAGTGTATTTTTTATAATATTATCTTTTTTATAATAACAAATCGCCTTGAGCATTCATGGAATTGCCTCCCAAATCAACTTACAACAATAATTATCAATTAATAATTAATTGATTATAATTAATCAACTTTCTTATTTAAAAATACAATCAGATTATTTGTCTCTAGATTTTAATAAATTGAATCTAAAGACTACCTGAAGAAGGTTATAGCTATTATTTATTTTGATTTATTTTTAAATTAATAAAAGACTCTTGCTTTTTTCATAATTAAAAAAAAAAAAAAAATTCTTTGTGAAATTAGGTGAATGCCTTCCTTTAATTATCTATACATCAGTCATTAAAGGTCATACTAATATAGTTAATGAATCTACTTAATAAATTATATTAATTACAACAATTTATAAAAATGCATCATAAAATATTGAAAAACACGAAACGTCAATTTCAAAATGAAATACATAAAGAATTACATTTAATCAAATCAATTCAAAAACATTAGTGAAAGAATCAATATTGCTAGTGTTTGAAAACTTTTTGTTTAAGAAACGTTTTTCTAATAATTAATTATAATTAATTATAATAATGAAGATATATTTATACTATTCATTAGTATTATTAGTATTTTTTAGCGTTAATGCTCAATTCAATATTACAAAATGTGCTCGGTTAAATCCACTTGCAAATGTCATAATTGAAGAGTTCGATAAGGCATATCTGATAGGTGTATTTACTTACTTTGACGAAACAAAATTTACATCTTCCATTATAAATATTATTCAAAATCTAACTCAAAGCAAGCCAAGTATGCTTGTAAATCTAAAAACTACAAAATTTACCAATATAAGAAATTTACAAACTATAATAGGAGAATCAATAAACTTTGATGTCAACATTTTTGTATTAGATAAACCAATAACAACTCTTTTAGCTAAAGTTATATTTAATCCCTTTAAAAAGAGGAATTCTCCCAATCCATTGCCAAAATGCTTAATCATTTATTTCGATGACAATAAGTATAAAAAATATTATCAGTGGTTTGTAAAAGAAGCTTGGAAAAACAAATTTTTGGACTTTACTGTTATTGAAATAAATTTACTTCGAAACTGTCGCAATAAATTCATGCACTTTTACAATCCTTTTTCTAAAGCTTATGCAAGGAAGCAATTTTCTAATTCTACTGTGATCTTTCCTGATAAACTACTAGATGGCAAAGGCTATCAACTGCTAGCAATGTCCTCTACATCTCCGGAAATTCTGGGTGAATATGGAAACTATGATTATAATATTGATATAATTATCATGGCAACTAGAAAGCTAAACTTTTCAGTACATCTTGTAGGTCTTCCAGATGATCCAGAACTTGTTGAAGACTTATTACTTCGCGCAAATATATTTGCATTCCGAGCATTTATATTTTCCTACACATATCCTAGATTAAACATTGGAGAGAGCTGCGAAAAAATTATAGCTGTTGTTCCTTCCATTAAGATAGTTAAATTATCTCTACCATTGAACGCCTTTATTTATCTTCTAATTATTTTCGTTATACTGTTAATAATTATTTTGATAAAGAAATTATTTAAACTTAAGGATGAATACTGGGAACTTTTCAATGTGATTCAACTTTTATCGGGACTCGGAATAAGCACTCTACCCGAAAGTATAACACAAGTAATATTTTTTATAAGCTTTTCATTAATTGCTTTTATTTACACATCAGATTTTTATTCGGATATTGTTGATTTCCGAGTTGTACGAGATAGCTTTGCTTATGATACCTTTAATGACTTCGAACAGACTAAATTGGAAGTTTTTACACGCGAGATTCTGTACAGTTTTATAAAAGATACATATGAAAAAATTGCAGAAACTATAAAACCTAAGCTAAAATTCTTTGCTGGCTCAAATCCCGACTTACAATATGTAAATAATCATTCAGCAATTATTATAGATTATGAGTGTGAATTACGGTATGCTTTTAGGCGTTTGTCTCAAAACATGCGAGTTGCCAAACCTATATTTGGATGCACAATAATACCTTATGTCATGGAACAGTATTCACCCTATAGTGTAAGACTAAATAAAGTACTGAAAATATTAATGGAGTCTGGAATTTTTAACTTTTTGAGAGTAACTGGAAAATATCGTTACATGGAAATATCTGCTGATACTGGAATTCCAAAAGAAATAGAATCTATTGATGATATTACTTTAAAAATATTACTGATATTATTGATTATTGGATACATTTTATCAACCATTTGTTTTATTTACGAATTATATAAAAAATTTGCAGGCAATATCAGATCGATAGTTCAGGACAATTGTTTTAATCTAAGATGGTACAAGAAGATTATATTTAAAAGCTTTTGTAAATCAAAGAAATAAAATACTTTATCTACGTGAAACATTTGTCTGTATCCAATCGTGTATTTAAATAGTATGTAACAAAATTGTAGTATGTAACAAAACACAGTTACTTCTACTGTTAGAAACATTATTGCGAGTATAACAATCTTTATTGATTAAAAGAATACCGAAGAATATTTAACGTATAAAAGTATAAAGAGTGAAGTCTTTAAAAATTATATGTTATAGTCGTATCAGCAATCTCTTTCAGACTGGCTCTATCGCTTCCTTGCATATACGTCGATAGTTAGTCGGTAGACGAAAAAAAAAGAGTGCAATAAAAATCACTAAAGTACAAATCATTGTATAATTGAACATCTACCGTTTCCTTATCTTTTGATTGAATGAGCAAAAATTGTCATTTCTACTTTGCCTGATAATGTGAATTTAAATTCCAAATCTGCAAGACTAATTATAAATATAGAGATAGATTTACAACTCAGGAAAAGCTATAACCTGAGCACTCGAAGGAAATAGTCAATATATGTATTATACCACCCATTTATACGAAAGACAAAGCTGTGATATGCTGAGACATGGGGTATGAAATTTATATGTATTAGATTTTATTGAGTTGTGCTATAAATAAATCATCTATCTATCATCTATCTATCTATGGAGATTTCATTTAAAATTTCTTTAATGTATTCTTACAAATATCCGATAATATAGCAATTTATATTTCAGTATTTATCATTTCTTTCCACATAAAAGGATTTATACTTGCAAAGTTACATTTATAAAGTTTTTATTAAATTGGGAAAAATAGACGGTTATGAATTACGATTTAAATTAGACTACTCTGAATTTTGTTTCAACATGAAATATTTAACACTATCTACTCTCTATAACTTTTGGAGTAAGAAGAACACTCAAAGAATCAAGTCATTCTTTAACCTTAGAAAAGACTTGTTAAGTGTACTCCAAAAAATAAACATGTAAACTGTTTATTAATCGGTATATACTTAACATATTTCTATCGTTTCCTTATCTTTTGATATTATAGTCGAAATTATCGTTCTCATTTGGCTTGATAATGTGAATTAAATTGGGCAAGATATACGTTTGTACTCTGCCTATATTATTTATGCTTTTAGTAACATGATTCATTTTAAATAAGATGTCAATTGTTTATTGACGAAGCAACCCCTATAAGTCAAAATTATTTTGTTAATTCTCAAACCTTCCATTTGTGTATTAATACTTTACCTACTGGTCGAACGCCAGTTTCTAACTATAGTTTCTTGTGCATAAAAAACTTGCGACAAAGTAAGTTCTTTTTTTAAACATTATCCTTTATTTTAAGTATTATTAGTTCTTATTTTAAATATCAAGAGGTATATCTCAATAAAATAGTCGACAAGGCCTCTTGAAATTTTACAGGAAGAATATTCATAGAAAAAACTTACTTTGTTGATAATTTCAGAATTTTGTCAGTATTATAATTTTTATGAACAACAAACTATAGTTGACGTTGGACCTACCTTAATCAGATGCCATTGATCCGAACTAAATACCTCATTATTACTAGAAATTAGTTTCTTTTTTTGTTTCGTTTACTGTACTCATTGCTAAGGAAAATAACACATGTTATTTTTTTTTATATCACTCATTGCTAGTTTTCCCTATATCTAGCAGTCAAATACTATATAAGAGTAACAAATTTTCATAATTAAAATCTAGTTGATGCAAATAATCTGGTGTATGTATAAAAATAAAAATGTAAAAGTGTAAGAATTGTGATGTAAAAATAAAATATAAAAAATATAACAAAAATTAAAAATTAAAACTCAATCCTAATCAGTCTTATGAGATCAGAATGTTAATTCTTTTCAATAATTATGTAAAAATAAAGATTCCTCTCGTAAGCCGATCAACTCATGAGAAAATTTCCCTTTGATTATACAACACCGAGACGACGACCGTGACGTACGAGCTCCTTACGTCCTCTTGTTTCACACTACAAAGTACTCTCCCTTTTAATTCTTTTATCGTATCTGTGAACACCATGATCGGTATCTCCAGATCGCCCTGTGGTGATTGACGCAGCGACACCGCGGGCGATGGATCCACAAGCGTGAAAGTGAGAGTCCGGACGTGTAATTCTTCGAGGACTCTCCTAAATACTTGTATGTGATATTTTAAGGTCTTTTGTTTTCCCGCGATTGGGTCATTCATTTTGGCGACGTAACATTTTAATCGAATTAACAAGGCGCTGGATTTTATGGGATTTTGTATTCTGTTTCGCAGTGATTGCAATGCTATCAATTTACATGTTGCTGGAGTCGGTATGTGATTACAGGATTGAAGATACGTAATTACTTTTTGTTTTATTAAAATTTACAAAGATTGCAATAAAACGAAATATTTTGTAAAGTAACAGATTGAAAAATTAAAGCTATTTACTCTCATTTGCTTTTTACTAAAACATACTTTTGTTATATTTCGTAATGTTTTTGGCAAAAGTTTTGAGAAGATATTTTTTCAAGATAAAAGGGCAAGAATAATGTTGATAAAATAGCTTCTTGTATATAGGAAAATTGACTAGATGACTTTTAAAAACTTAAGTAGGTAAAAAGTTTTCTGCGCATGCGGTTTTACTTCTTTGAATGTTTTTCGTAATAACGATAGTACATCATTATTACGTATTACTATTTGAGTATTTATACACGTTTTGCAAAGTTCATTTTATTTTATTGCAGTAGACTTTCATATAGTTTGAGTTAATTTTAATTCAAATTTTCATTCACTCTTATATTTTTTTATCTTCATTTGTAACTTTTTCTAAAAATATAAAAATTGAATAACTGTTTTTCTTAAGATAATTTTAAACAGCTATGTTAGGTCAGATTTACGTTCACAGATAACTTATTAATAGGGGTAATGTTTTAACAACAATGAAAGTAACAGACGATAAAGTCAGATCATTATCTAGCGGTAATCCTTTATGCTAACAGTCTGCAAATGTGCTAATTTAAGCAAAAAGAATGAGGACATTTGTCTTCATAAATGTCCTCGTTTAACTTGTTTCTTTCCATAATGCTAGATGTTTACATAATTTATAATTCTACAGTTTTGAGCAGTACATTTTTGTATTCCGTTTCCAATGTATTATTATTTTCTTTTATAAGAAATTTATCATAAATGTATACATTTACTGCAGTTAAACACTAGATAACTTCAGTTTTTATTAATATTGCTAATTAATATTGATATTAATATTTGTTTTTAATTTTTTAGTAAAATTGTCGTAAATAATATCCAAAATAAAGTAAATTAAAGACAAATTTTTTAGGTACAACTGAAAAACGAATGCATTTATTCCAAATTATATCACAATAATTTTTAAGCTGCCTCATTATATAAAAAGAAAAATAAATAAATAAAATATGCTTTAATAGATTAAAATCAATAAAGTAAGTTAAAAAATTCAGATAAACCCACACGTACCCGCATACACATATTCATACAAACATTTTCTAAAAATAAAGCACTTCGAATTTAAATAGTTCAAAACATATTTCTAACATATTTTTTCAAAAACCTTTTTGCTACTATCACTAAGCTTTCTCTAAGTGAAAGTAATTTTCTGGGTTATTGTTAGATTATGAAGATTTCAAAGAACATGTGTTCGACAAACTATAAGAGCGCAAAAAAAAGACAAATTCAATATTAGTTCATAGCTTCTAGTAATTCTAAAACGATTTAAAAAATTTTGAATCTCACTCTTTGCCATATATCATTGGTAGAAACAAAAGCTTTATTATGTCTTCCACTTATTGAAGCATCGTTCAACCAATGTCTGCAATTAAATTTTATTTTCTTCTCTACTACTCTCCAACAGTAGTAAATCACAGCAAACCAACAGCACGCATTTCCCAGCCCATAAAATTAAATTTTCACACTCGTTCACCACCATCTCCACAAAAAACCTCTCACGCCACGCAGAAACCATTTCACCTCTCACAAAACGCCAAATTCTACCTCCCATCCTACACGTTAAAGAATCCAACTAATCTCCTCCGTGAAAAGAAAAACCAGTCACCCTCTCCACCATCAGCTTCTCACTTTCGAAAAATAAGAAAAAGCTGCATCCGAAAAATGACCTGCAGGAGAAAACCACGTGGAAAACGAAACTCGCAGTACCGAAAGTGAGTGCTTACAGCCGGCGCCTAATGATCATCGAGCGCGCGAGCTCTTTCTCTCTCTCTCTCTTTTCGTAATCGATAGAAATCCAAGCGTGAGCGCGCGCGCGCAGCGAGCGAGAGGCGAGGAAGTCGCTCATAGAAAGTCGCCCGGCAGCTCGCGCAGCCAGCTGTCTGCAATCCCGCGCGCTCCGGGTTTACACTCGCTCGCCAACGTCCGACCAACTCTGCACGCCGCTCGCGCTCTCTTACAAGTTTTTGAATCTTTTCGTGAAAAAAAAAAAGCTCTGTGGCAAAATGTCGACCGGAGTTATCCACTGTGGCAACGCTGATTATTGCGGCAGCTACGCGAATCCTAATACGCTGTACGCGGTTGGACGCTGCGTTTTCGCGGTGATCTTCTTCATGTTCGCCTTCTGCTCGGGCTTCGTGCTGAGGCTGGCTGTCGAGGTCTTTGTCTTCAAGTGCCGCACGCTCATGGTTTGCTGAGAGAGCCATGGGCAGTTCAGGAGGGCATTCGCCGGTACTGGTTTGGTACTGGCCGAATGCCGCAAGAGAAAGAGACTGGCTGTACTTGTTTATAGGTATATTGATTTCTTTGATTGTGTAACTTACTAACTTGTAGCAATAGTAATGTGGTGTTGAATAGATATTGTTTTATTAAAGTATGAGTATTGTCGGTGTATCGCTTTGGCACTAACCGGTTTCAAGGTTTTTTTTTAATGTTATTGAAAAGTATTAACGAAATTGCGAGTAGACTTTATCAACTGCGCAAATGCATAATGAATACGCGCACGTGTTTCTAGACTAGTTTCGCGATATATAGCAAAAAGGTAACCGCAAATGCGCGGACTTTATATTAGCAAAAACTAACCGCTGGTTTTCGTACTTTGCAATAAAAGATTCGTACGAAATACGTTTTGAAATGTAATGGAAAAATGTAAACAAAGAACAAGTATTGCATTCTTTAAGGAATCAGGAAGTGCACTCATCTACAATGCTTTCTAATTATTCTGCGCAATTTTCCTCATCAATTAGCATTTTGCTACTGTAGAATCATTTTTCATCTCGAGACACCTGCAATTAGAAAGAAAATAATGTAATATTTACGTGTTAAAATTATAAACGTCATAAAAAGCTTTATTAGTAACATTCGTAAAGATTTACCAAACACAAACTATACCCTCCAACCCAAAACTCCCGTCATTAAATTCTCTTTCTATTTAAAACAATGCACAAACGATTTCAATCAGTGCAAAAAGCATAAAATATTTTCTATTCACTTTCCAATGCAAAAAGAGTAGATCAAAACCTAAACGCATTATTAACAATGCAGCATGTATAGAAATGCGTTTAATCTGAGAATTAACATTCGAGCCGGCGATCGCGCGTGCCGATACACACCGGCTGCTCGCACTTTTACTCTCGTTACCATTTGCGCAACGCGCCACGCGGCGCGTTAGTTTTCTATATACGCGTTGCGCGTCGACATTAAATAAATATAAAGCAGAAAATTCCTGGTCAGTTCACGAATCTGTACTTTGGTAAGCTATGCACGTGCGACAACGTAACCATGGGGCAGGTCCGATGAAATGACGGCGCCTTGGCGTCGAATTTTTCGTTGTCGTAGTTGTGTCTTGGTGTTCGGTGATGTTAAGTCGGTGCAGTCGTTGTTTTAAGTTGGTTTTGGATTTTGGGCGGGAAGAAGGTTTTTAAGAGGGAGATGTGAGGTTTTGGATTTGTATGATTTGGGGTGACATGTTTTTGCGGTTTGGTATGATCGTGAGTACTTAAATAATCGAGTATTATTTGTTAAAATATTAACATTACGTTTCATTAATCAAATACTCATTTTAGGTTGACTATTATTTATGATGCATTGAAAACTTTCACAATATATACTACTTAATGTCAAATTTGATTTGTCTTTGACTAAACTTTTTAAATGAAAATAGTATAACTCTAGCTGAGACTGTAAAAGCAAAGATTATTTAGCGATAAATAGTATACAGCTATGAAGCTATTAGAAAAACTATTGAGAAATACTTTCTTGAAAGCTAATGAAAGTCAAATAAGTAATGGAAATTATTGCTAATTAGTCTTGCAAAAGTTTATGGGAGCTATGCCTTTTTCCTTTCTTTGACTTTATATAACATTTTCATGCTTCTTTTTTAACATCTAATTAGCTTGCATTTAGATTATTGATTTATTTTAAAATTATCAAATATATATAAATATTATTCAATAATTATTTTGTAGCTAAAGAATTCAATAACTGCTTATAGTTTTACCTTTAATCTCAAATTCAGGTATACATTTTAAAAAACTTTATAATATTGTATAAATAAATTTAAAAAAAATTCAGAAAGTTGTGAAAGGTGGAAGTCTTAAGATTTTATTTTGGGCCTGAATATCGGTCACAATTTTTTAGCTATAGTATAAATGATGTAACTTTTTTTTTATTGATTTAAAAATGTGATTGCAACTTAAAAAAATGTTGTAGATAATGATTTTAAGACATAAAAAAGATAGACCATCGGTATAGCATGGTATAGCACCTGAAACTTACGTTTCGTTATGTAATCCCATTCATTTCTCCAGATGAAAGAAAGTGAAAACATTCAAAAAGAACCTTATTAAACCTTCACTTTTTCTCGACTTTCCAAAATTGTTTTTTTAATTTCTTTTTTACTGATGATTTGACACTATACTATAAAGTTTCATAGTAAATCAAGTTATTATTTGTAAGCAATTTAGTAATTTAACCTAAAATTTTTTTGATATTTTTAACTTATAAAATTTAAATAATTTATTAACATTTATGAGCAATTAAAATATTTTTTAAAAGAATTTTGAATTTTTAACAAAATAGCTTATCCAAAAAATATATTTTTATTGATTGCTACACTTTGCAATTATCACATAAAAGACATCACACAGGAAAACTTTTTCTTTTAAATGAATATTAAAATAAAAAATTTAATCAATTTTATTCCAATCCTTTTCAATTCCAATAATTTTTTGTGCAATAAAGATTCTATCTATCTATCTATCTATCTATCTATCCTTCGAATTGTCTTAATTTTATCCTGCATCAAATTGGCTTTTATTCGCGCACAAAAATTTCCTTTCTTCACTTGATTAATTCAAAAAGTAAAATGCACCACCTCAATAAATCATATGGATGACTGCACGAAAAAGGGTTGTGTAATTCATTATCGAGTGATATATCTCATTTGTGTATATTTGATCATTAAAGTAACACTAATTAGCAACCTAATAATTTTGTATACTTGAAAATCCTTCCCATAAAATTACAAGTTGCTAATATTTTATATTTTAAGTTATAATTAGTAGCAATTAAAAAAAAAATAAAAGAATAATTCGTTTTTATTCAGTAATGCTCGTGATTAACGGACATCTTGATATTTAAGAAAATCTTATTTACATGCATGATTATCAATCAATTATGGATTTCCTGCTTATTTGGAGTGCCGGACGCTTGATAAACCAAATTTAAATCGGAAACTTTTTACTCTCCCTTTCGTACGCAACCTGTTCTTCTGCACCGAAAAACTTTTACCTGGGAGAGTGACAGTGAGAGTGTATATCCTTGATGCGGTAATACTTTAAACTTGACTTAATGGCTTACGTCGGTTGTTTGGATTCTACGAATCGACGGGTTCCAAATTATAACATAGCGGATGTTAATTGGCTTAAAGTTTTTTGAGACCTTTTACAATTTATGAAATGTTAGAAGTAGTAAGAACAAGATGTCGTCATACTACGGTTAATAATACCGATAAGTACTTGAACTATTGATGTAATTGAAATCTAGTTATATCATGATTTTTTTCATAAAACTTTGGTTTGTGAATTAGAAAAACCAGAAAATTTAGTTTACGGTGTATTATACGATGTATTGCAATAATTAAAAAATACAAATAAAATCAACATAGAATATGTCTTTTTTATTGTTGTAGTCAATTTTAAAAATAAAAATACTTATAAATTCTCTATCTATTTAGTTTACTTTACTATCGATGAATGCAACAGCACTGAATTTATTTTTTAGAAATGTCAAAGTAAATTATTCATAATTTATTGGTTGCAAAAACTGTTTTACGTCAAATTGATAAAAAATATTATCTAGTACTTCCTCAACTGATGCAAAACTTGTTAGTTGTATATGCAAAACTAACATGTTTTGCATATACATTAAAATCGTTTTAGTGAATATTTTGTAACCACTAAATTTTTTGAGGTTTCTATACCTATAAAGAATACTTGTTTTAACTTGATTATTCGACTTATTTTTCGTTTACATTTTTTAATTTTTCTATATATATATATTTTTTTTGACTTCATAAAGCTTATTTTCTGCTCTTAATATACTGATCGCATATAATATAAAATAATCTGATTTGACATATTTTAATATTTCATTAACGTACTTTGTAATAAATAAATTTCTATCTTAATGATAATTTCGATAATTGACATATTATAATATCCAAATTTAGGCAATGTAAACAGTACACTGACATTTTGGCGTCACTTAAATAACATATACCTTATCTTGTATATTGATTATTTTATTACGTAAATTTAAAAATGAGGAATAAGGACGTTAATCATTTCAAAATTTATTTATCAATGAGGAGTATTACTTTATTGAAAAATTAAAGTACATTATTTTAAAGCATCGAAACTTAGTTATTATTATATATATAACGTTATTTTTAATTATCGAAATGCTTCAGTGTATTTTGTACATAAATATAAAAATTTGCTCGGTTTTTTTAATCTTCACCAATAATTGCAAAAATCAAAACTGGTTCCCAATCATCAATTAATTCATAATTCTCAAAAATTTAAATATGTTAATTACAATTACATAAAAAAAGGCAAAAAAGATCCAATCAGCCCACGAATTCCGATCGCATCAACGTCTTGCAAAACAAGATATCTCCTTTCATTATAATTACTTACATAAAACAATTCGAAACCATCGACCAGCCACTTGTTGCTTCAGATTAAGATAATGGCGCCAAAATTTGCCGACCTAAAAAGCCATCCTCCCGCAAACTATACCCATCCAACGTCGCTTCTCCGACACGTTAATTCCCGTCCCGTCGTAAAGAAAATGAAACAAAAAATGCAGATGCGCTCGGCCGCATAATGGACGTAATTTCACTGCGGCTCCTTTAAAATCGACCTGCGCAAAAAAAAGAGCGGCGCCGCAGCATCGGAATTCGTCGCGCTCGTGCGCGAAGAAAGTTCTGCGGCCGTATATACATACACCAGCTGCGTCGTCGTAAAAGCGCGCCTCTTAGACAGACAATTACCCAAGCGGCTTTGTAATTTCCCGAGGCGACGCATATCTCGGGAGGAAGAGTTTCTTGTGCCTCTTTGTTTCTGCGGCGCGTGCAGGGCTGCAGCAGGTTGTGTATTTATCGAACAGTGCGGCCATTGTGAGGCCGAAATTTATATATATGGATGGTTGTATAGTTGTAATAAGTGGAGGAGTGGGTTGGGCTCGGTTTGGGCGCCGGTGGATTTATGTAATCGTAATTTGGGTGGGATTTATGGATGTGGCTTCATTACTTGGTTATTAGTTTGCGAAAATATGTTATAAATGGGCGCGTTGGTTTTGCGCAATGGTTATGTAAGGACTGGATGAACTTTATCGATGTGGAGTTTCGTTTATTTCGCGATAAAAAGTGAATTAGCGATTTGCGAAATCTTGCGGTTATGCTTAGGCCTTTTATTTCTTTAGTTATTTAAAATATAATTGTTAAGATACAAATTTTTATTTTAAAAACTTTTGTGTCGTAGAAAATTTTTCATCAATGTTAAAGGGTAGGGTAGAAATGTGCACAAAATATTATACGGGAACCCAAAAATGAAGTTTTAAACATTCATTAAACCAGTAAAGAAAATTTTTTTTTAAACAATATATGCTGCACCAGAAGCTGAAGCCTCCCGTTTTTCAGAAAAGTTTCAATGACTTTGATAAAAAAAAAGTTATAGACAGAAAATTATCAATATCAAAATCCGAACTTACCGATATTACCGACGTTATAAAGTGAATAATTTTTTAACAAGGTTAAAGAAAATTTTCTGAAAAACGGGTGGCTTCAGTTTCTAATAAAACATATATAATATTTATAAAAATTTTTTCTAAACTGGTTTGATAAATGTTTACAACCTCATTTTTAGGTACCCGTACAATATACTGTGCAGATTTCTACTCCACCCTTTCACATCCCGTTAAAACTATACAAAAAATACATACAAACTATTAGAATTACATTAGACAAATGATCATGTGCGATACTTTACGAGCTATAAGGTGACGAGTGCTTGACGTTATAGTCTAAAAGGAATTAAAAACTCGTCCATCAATATCTTGAACCGCAAAGCACACTTTCACAATTTCCTTCGGTCTAATTCTCTCTAATGAGTGAAAATCAATATCGCCCGTATATAAATCACTCTCTAACACGATAACTTCAAGCACATAACTACTTATGATCAAACGTTTTCTCTAAAAACCAAATCTCATTATCCCCCCATGCTAAAGAAAGCTCACCTCAATTCACAGATGAATCCGACATCGCGGGCGCTGGTCTTCCTATCCTTGTGGGTCCTACTAGTAGCCGCGATCATCGGACTGGCCAGCTGCGACACCTCGCCCAGCGACTCAGCCGCTGCCCTAAAGGCGAAGGACACGCAGCGAGCCGGCAAGTACCTGGAGCTCGACGATCTCAACGTGTTCGAGTCGCATTTGGTTCAGGAAAACGCGAGCGGCGAGGAGATACTAGGGGGGAAAGTTCAGATTGGGAAGAAGGCGAGGCCGAAGAAATATGTGGTGAAGAGGAGTGCGGAAGTTGGGGGTGGAAGGCCGCAGGAGCAGAGGGTCACGAGGCAGAGCCAGCAGAAGCGGCAGCAGCCCAAGAAGCAGAGGCCCGGTTTCTTTTGGACGCTGGCGAGAGTCACCTTCGAGGTTGGTTGA
>JAPYZB010006205.1:0-12244 GCA_030522745.1 Eupelmus kiefferi | reverse complement strand
AATTTTATTCCTGTTTTTACTTTGATCTTTTTACTTGCGTTTACTTGTTACTTATAGTTTTACTACAGTTCTATCTTATGTTCTTCGCCATAAATGTATCGTTATTATTCTACCTGTATATACTGTTTGGCCAGAGGGGGTTCAACCCCAAGGCCCTAATAAATATCATTAAATCAAATCAAAAATCTGTCTATCTCGCTGGCATGCGCGGCTCGTGGTCGTCGTCGCGATCTCTCGCGGTTCGCTGATCGCCTGGGTACGCGTGTGTGTGCATGTACAATCGCGCTTGCGCGACGTCGGCCTCGTGTTCAAACGTACACGAGGCGCCGCGCCATCGTCTCGCGTCTTCACGTGTCTTTTTTTGCGCTTATGTGTGTGTGAAGTACTCCTGGTGGTGCGAGGAAGGTGTACGATGGCGTAGGCGGCCACCTCCGTCGGCCCAGCTTGTCCAGGTCTCGCCGATTCAACGTAATCGTCGCCGTGGTGTTTCTCTCTCTCTCTCTCTCTCTCTCTCTCTCTCTCTCTCTCTCTCTCACTCACCCGTGACAGATATAGCTGGGCTGGCAGTGTCGTCTTCTCCTGTACACTTGTCTGCCGACGGACCGTTTATCTCAACACACCGTAAGTAATCGCTGATCAGTTTGTTAAATACTAAATATTATTCGGGCTCGGGCTAGGGGAGCGTCCGCCGAGATATGCTCGGAGTTCCATTTATCAACGATTAATGTGAGGTCCCCACCTCACAAAATAACAAAAAAATTTTAATTTTTTAATAATAAACATCAATTTTATTAAATAAATTTTTACCTTATTTTTGTAATTTTACTTTATTTTTGAGTTTTGTACAACTTTTTTGTATTCAATTTTAAAACCCTGTAGTCGCGCGAGAATTATGTGGATTCTGTACTCAAATGACTTTAGAAAAATTAATTTTATCCATCTGGTCTTTTGAAAACTTACGGTCAAGGAATTCAGGCTTCGAAGGTTCATCGAAGGATTATAGTGGTGTATGTAAAGGAAAATCAGCTTATAATAGCTCATAATAAAGGTATTTACTTCTCCTTTTGAAAAGGAGCTGAAAAAGTTCAAATTTAATTTAAATATTAATGAAAAAACATTTTTTTTATTTTCAGGTAATAATAGGTATATTCCCCCTTAAGTATTTGGGACAAAGCAATAAATTCAGAAAGATTAAAATGTCTGCACTATTACAGATTTTGGCTACTTTCTTTAAATTCCACTTAGTTTCAAGCCATAGGAGTCCTTATTAATACATGATTATTAATTTTTATTGTTTATTCGACGATAAGGAAAAAAGATAATTGATTATATAATGTTTGGGGTGGAGCAATAAATTCAGAAGGATCGAAATATCTACAAAAATACCGATTTTGGTTAGTTTTTTTCGATTTGGACGTAGTTTAATGCCATCTGGGCGTCAATAAATACATAATTATCAATTGTCATTGTTAATTAGATGATAAAAAACAAATATAATTGTTTATCGAGTGTTTGGGGCAGAGCAATAAATTCAGAAAGATAGATATGTCTTTAAAAGTTCTGATTTGATCTAGGTTTTTCACATTGCAAGTAGTTTACAGTCACGCAAGTTCTTATAAATAAATAATTCATAATTTTCATTGTTCATTAGATGTTAAAAACAAATATAATTGTTTATTGAGTGTTTGAGGCAGAGCAATAAATTCAGAAAGATAGATATGTCTTCAAAAGTTCTGATTTGATCTTGATTTTTCACATTGCAAGTAGTTTACAGCAACCCAAGTCCATATGAATACATAGTTACTGATTTTTATATTTAATTAGATGATAAGAAACAATCATAATCGAGTATCGAATGTTTAGGGAGGAGCAATAAATTCGAAGGATCCAAATGTCTGCAGAAATACTGATTTTGGTTTTTTTTTCGATTCGGTCGTAGTTTAACGCCATCTGGGCCTTAATAAATACATAATTATAGATTTTTATTGTTTTCTAGATGATAAAAAACAATGATGATCGAGTATCGAATGTTTGGAGATGAGCAATAAATTCAGAAGGATCGAAATATCTGCAGAAACTGTTTTTGGTTTGTTTTTTTTTTCGATTTGCACGTAGTTTACAGCCACGTAAGTCCTTATAAATACATGATTTATAATTTTTATTGTTAAGTTGATATTACAGAACAAAGATAATTAAATATATAATATTTGGAGTGGAGCAATAAATTCAGGAGGGTCGAAATATCTGCAAAGATACTGGTTTTGGTTTGTTTTTTTCGATTTGCACGTAGTTTACAGTCACCCAAATCCATATAAATACATAATTATTAATTTTCATTCATAAAAAACAATGATAATCGAGTATCAAATGTTTGGAGAGGAGCAATAAATTCAGAACGATGCAAATGCTTATTAAATCTGCTATATGTCTGCTATAGTCTGCTATATGGAAAATTGAATTATTTTAATTTTTTTTTTTTTGGAATACGCCTAGGATATTTCAATTTATTCAGTTCAATAGCAATAAAAAAGTAATAAAAAGTGGTGTTCGGTACGTTCGATTATCTTTTTTCGTTACAAAGTTACGCCATGCCTGGGCTAGCATAAGCTTACGGTATCCCAACTTCTGTATCTCTGTGATGTATGGAGTAATAAATTTTTTTTGCGGCGATAAATTAGCAGTTAAAAAGCAATAATTGTTGGTACTACTCCGGTTTGTCTGGACTGGCTTGCCTGGGCCAGCTTCAGGGACGTCACGTTTTCCGAACGCTCGATCCACGCTCTGCAAACTGGACAATTTTTGAATGTGAATCCTAGCTTGTCACAGTTCTCACACCTCTCTCCATCCTTCGGCGTGCTAGTTGGAGATTTCTTTGAAATATGTCCCTTTTGCTTGCATGCAAAAGACACAACCTCTGGGCATTCTGATGGACGATGCCCTACTGCTTGGCAAGTGTAGCATGATCCAAATGCCGTTGCTGTGCTTGTGGCTGTCGCTGCACCTTGGGTTGCTCAACACTTTAAGATGCGCCATCTTTTTGTTGCTTTGCAGCGGCCTTCCCAGAGCCCTTCTGTGCACCTTTGTTTTTCTCCGCCGGCTGATTGCTTACAGCCGCTACCTCATTCGTACCCTCGACTTTCTCGACTGCGGAGACCTTGGCTTCAACTCCAGTGCTTATAAATGCTGCTCCTGGGATTGACATTTTATCCGCTGGAGGCGGCGGTACATAGCGAGCATCCAAGTCCCGCTGCCTCTCCCACCTTCGGCCATACAATTCCAAATCTTCCAAATTATCTATGAACTTGTCTTGGAGTGCCTGCCGATACCCTGGCAAAAGATTCCTCCACGCTGTCTTCATCAGCTTCCTCTCGAATGGCGGCTTTCGGAACTTTGAAGCGATGTACTTCAGGCTGGTAAGGTGATGCGGGATTTTCTCTTCTGTACCCTGCGTCCGACGGCTTAGATCCTTGAGCAGATCATGGCGATTATATTCCTTGACAAACTGATTGATTAATGATCGCTCGAATTCCTTCCAATCTCTGATTTCGGCTAGAGTCACTCTGAACCATCGAGCAGCTCGGCTTGATAACACGCATGGGAATGCGTTCAGCAATTCCTCATCGCCGATTCAACTCCCCCTACGGCAATCTTGAAGCTGTTCTAAAAACTCCTCGGGATAGCCAGAGCGCTCTTCTACAAAGAATTTTATTCCACAGTCCGTAAAAAGTCGAACTGTTTGCTTTTTGGCAGCAACCCCTTCGGCAAAAGAAGATGTTCTTGAGAGCGTGGAATCCCTGTTACTGATTCTCCTCGTGCGTCGTCTGCTCTGTTTTACCTTCAAAGGCGATTCGTACTCAGATTCGCTCGATGAATCCTCCTCGCTTGAAGTAAAAACCTAGTCGGTAAAAACTTCCAGCTAGTCGGAATCGGCTGTCGGCGGACTGGACTGTCAGGCATATTCTCATGCCAACGATACTCCGTCGACTGTTCGTCCTTCGTGTTTTCGCTCTCACTGGGGAATGATTCTGCTGCGATATCATCGTCGTGCTGCATCGGAGAGTACCATTTTCTAGCCGTACTCCTTACGCGAGGTCCCCCAGGCGTCACTTGGCTTGTGGCTGCGGAGGTGTTAGACTGCCTAATCGGCAGCTGTACCTTCTTAATGGCTCGCTCACCACTTACTCGTTCGGCCGAAAAATATTTGAAGTTGTGAGGCGAATTCGGGCAAAAGTCCCTTAATCTCCCGCTGATTGGTGGGCTTGGTATAGGCACGGTTATCCGCATACCTTGGTATGTGCCCCACCTGATCGTTGACGAAACAACCGACGTCATAATGCACGTCGTGATGACATTTGTTGTCGTTGTCGTGATAACTATTGAAGAGACTGGCCGCCCGCTGTCCAATCATGAATTCTGTGTAATTCCGGTGCCTCTAATGAACTCCCTGCGCGCTCGATGCAACAGGATTCAGCGGCACCTCATCGTTTACTTGGTTGATTGCGTTCTCCTCCCTACGGCTCCGTGACTGTTGTGGCTTTCGCATCTTCTCACCGTGGCGTTGACGTTCCATGTTGTCGTCATCGTGCCGTGGAATAAAATCAGCATAATTAGACTCGGCTTTAATTAAAGCGCGCAACAACCTATCTCTCAACTCTTTTAACGACCCACAAATACTGCAACCCCTCAACTCTAATTCTTGTGTAAGCTGAGCTGGTTTTAGTCTCTTAACTTCCCTCGTGGAAACTCTCAATTCTCGCTCGCCCAATAAATCACGAAAAATTTCCAAATGATCGTCCATAAAAAAAAAATTTTTTTTTAATAAAGAAATTAGTTAAGAAAAATGAATAAATTAATAAACATTGATGTTTAAATTAAAAATTTAATGACTCGAACACAAACAAAAAGTTTCCTTCTTTTATGATCACAAAAAAAAAACAAAAAGAAACACGAAAAATGTGAATTCCGAAAATTCAACGCTCAGTTTGTTGTAAAACCCAAGACCCGTTATATGCGTCTTTATATGCTCCCCCTTCCAAACACATCGACGCTTGTTTTTCTCGGCGCGCTTGGCAACTTTTCTAGGCGCGATATACTCGAGCCACGCGTCGCTCTCCCCCCTCTCTTTCACGAATTCACGATTCTCGACTCTTTTTTCGCACCTTCGGCAACGCGTTTTTTCTCGGATTTTCGCGCACCTTGAAAAATGCCCCACACACTAATTTTCCAACTTCACACTTTATCAAAATACTACATTTTTTCCACCTCTTTAGCCGTCTCCTTTCCCTTCGGCTAAAATACACTACACGTCCTAAGCTGAAAAGAAATCCACGGCAAAAATCCCCACAAGGGATGCTATTAATGTGACGCGGCGAAATTTGTAGGATTAAGGATTTTAGTCTAAGGAATTTTACACAAAAAAATAGGCTTTAGGTAAAATCTCTATTATTAACAAACAATTAAATCTTACAGAATTCCTCCCGGCGCGCACACATAGAATAACTCTCGCTTTGCACTAATGCGGCCGCCCTTTTCAGCTACTCCTTGACACGCTTGCTCTCTCACTCCCTCACGCACGCTTCCCATGGTCTCACACACGTTCGCTCTCTGCCCTGCGGCTCGAACCCGCTCTCGTCTTTCCTACTTTACTACGCTTCAACTTACATACTCTCTCTCTCTCTCTCTCTCTCTCTCTCTCTCTCTCTCTCTCTCGCACGTCTCTCCACGTAACTGCTCGCTTGCCTCAGGAACTTCTCTTTACGCGCACCCTCGACCTTGGCTCGGACCTCACCGGCATACCCTCTACGTCACGCTGTTCTGGCTTCTCGGCGATGATGGCTTCTCTACCTCTAGCTTCCCCTCGGCTTAACGGTAATTCAGCTCGACTGGAAATTTTGCTCGACCTCTCGCACAACCTTCTCAAAGACTCTCACCAAGGACTCACGAACACGCTTCCACACACGACTGATCTCTCTCTCTCTCTCTTACACACACACACACACGTCCAAAACTGCACAACCTGTGTCACCGCGGCGGGCCTCACTCTATCTCCCCTCCTCGCTAGACGCGCCCTCTTGCCTAGCACACGCAAATCACACTATCTATATTTTCTGCTGTTTTTCACGAGTTTAATTTGTTTTCAAACAAACGACGCGGTTCGATTCTCGTTCGCGACGAAAACTCCTGTTTCTCGAATGAGAACCTCGGCTCGATCCCCTCTCATCCGACCACCTGTTGTGATCTCTTTCTTCCTACCTTCTATTTTCGTTCCCCCTCGGCTTTTCTATCACACTCTATACTACTATATATTCGCACTTACTGTCGCTGCAGTGTTACAATGGCAAAATATATTATCAAATGCATTTATTAACTAAACCACAGCAATGTTTATCACAATTAGTCAATCACAATTAGTCAATCACAATCAGTCTTTTCATTATTTAACTCCATGGCTGGCTGTTGTTCTTCATCGCGCCGCCTCTCTCTTGTGCACGCGCAGTTCTTCCATCTCTCTCTAGCGTGTGCGCCGTCTCTCGCTCTCGTACACTGGCACGCTCGGGCGCATGCTCTTCCCTCTCCTTGACGTCTGTTGGCTGGTTTGGCTCTCTCAGCTGTCAGCTAGGCGCTAGATGTTTCTCCGTCGACGCACGCATGTACAAAATACGCATTAGAATATGCTGTTTTTGTCGTGCTTATTTACGCGCTTATTTTGTGCCTTGATGCGGGGCACCGCATCGCAATCTCGAAGATGTGTTATGTTAAAAATTGATGTTTTGATTATTAATTGTGAAATTGTAAATATTTCTTTTAGGGAAGTGAGAGAAAAGTGTAATATTTGAATGAATTTTACATTCTTTAATATTCAATGTAGGGGTCAGTGCTATATATTTTATCTCATTAAAAATATTATCTGTATGCTCTAAAAATTTTAGAAGGCCCAGCTCTATTGATTCGAAGTTATTGACATTTTTGTGCATGTTAGCATGGAGTCTTATGAAAGAGCCATATTAAAACAAATAATTTTATTCATAACAACTAAAGTGATCTTAAGATTTTTTTGTAAAACCGATATATTTAAAAAAAATTATAATTAAAGTATCATGTTCGAATTTTATACAGCCTAGATTCATTGCTTTTTATAATTTAGTGATAAAACTTTATTTGCATATTATTCGAGTGTTACTTATATATTTTTACAATAAACGACTCTGTGTCAAATGAATTAAGTTTCACTCTAAACATTTTATGGGGACATGGGTACGGGTGTCCCGATGTAAGTTAATGTTCCTCGCCCACAACGAGGGGGAGAGGTTGGGTCGGTAAATGACTAAGTTTGTGGGCATGAAGCGCCGCTCGCTATGTGGGTAAGGCAGATCCCCACAAAACCTAAAATTTTATGCAATATTTTGAGTTCATGGTCCATAGCGGGGAAATTAGACCCATTACACGATTCCTGAATAAGAAAGAAATTAAATTTAAATTAAAAAATATCAATAAATTACTCTTTTTTAGATTTTCATGTATATTTATGTAGTATAGGTTATAACTGTAGCGTCATTGATTATAATTTAGCGAATTATTAACTTATGGATATTTAAAAAAAAATTATGATCCCATATGTTTTCCATGTAGTTCAGTAGTCAACCCATCATGTGGTTTCACCGTGATAATCATAAGTCAACTATGCTAACTATGTGGAAACCACGTGGGAAATATGTGGTAACCATGTGATAACCATGTGGAAAATATATGGGAACCATATGATAAGGGTTTTTTCAGTAGGATATATATCGATACCTCGTACGAAGAGTAGCACTGTTAACGAGGGTTAGCGAAAACTAGCAGTGTTCAAAACGGCTGAAAAAAAGTAGCATCGTTTATAAAGTCTAAAGAAAAGTAGCACGGTTTGTCGAGCGCTGAAGAAGAGCACACACACACACACACACACACACACACACACACACACACACACACACACACACACACACACACACACACACACACACACACACACACGCGCGCACACGCACGCACACACACACACACACAGACATTTTCTAAAATCACATGATTCGAACTTCTAACACTTCTAAACATGTTTCCAAATCGATTTGACGGAACTGGAAATTTTACTATTACAAAGCTTCCTCTATGAGGAATCAAAAACAAAAATACAATTTAATTCACATCATAGCTTATAGTATTAGATTTATAAATAAAGAAACATAAAAAAATTATGTTTTTTCCAAAAAAAAAAATGATTTTTGACAGATCTTTCCAAGATAATATCTTGAAATTTGGTGGAGAGAAATTTTTGTAATAGAATAAAATTAATTATATAATATATTTCTTACCTGTGTACTATTTTAATATTAAACGTATTAGCCGCCTTTACATACATTGAGGACATATTTTGATTTCTGTTTTGTCCTCCGCAGTTTTCTGTGTAGAAAATGATTTATTTTGTATTAGATACAGATTTCGATTTTATAAATGTCCAGACAAACAAAGCGATTTTTATAGATCCACGGTTTCCGACAGTTTTATTCCAAAGATGGCAATGTCCAACGTTACTACTTTACTCGAAAATCGTAAAATTTCAAACGCAAAGTTTTGATTAATAATACATTGTAGAGACTTTGGACCGAGGTGTCGTCAATATTTTTTGGAGATCGAAGTTTGCACGATAAATGGTTGGATTGTGGAGGGCGCTGTATTTGTTTTTTCTCATTAACCTTCTTACTTACGACTTATTGTATGAATGACTTTGCTGAGCTTCTATTTTTTCTTGCTCTGATGGTGGCGAGTTTTTAAATCTTCCACATTGTTCACAACTGCAGTAAAAATGTATAAATCATTAAAATTTGTATGCAAAAACTATGTATTTAGCGTAAAAAGATATATTATTTATCGTTAGTCAGCACGTAAATATAAAAAAGTCCAGATATAGTATGGCCTGTTTCACGAAACTATGATCATATTCTGGAATACAGAAACTGATTTTGTTCAAATTGAGTGTAATAATCTAGGAACTAGTAAAAATATTACTTTTTTTAAGACATAAATTAAAAAAAATCATATAATAATTACGAAAGTTATACAAATCTCTAGATTTGCAATATGCAGTACAAGAAGCATTTGTTATCTCTTAAATCTTTATCTGAAATACGCGAGAAAAAAACAGTCTTTGAACATTAACAACAAAGTAAAAAACATTGTTTCGAAGTACCGACGTTTTGGAATTTTCAAATAGATTTCTCGTCAAGAAGAATCGTGTTGATTTGCAACGTATACCAAAATAATAAAGAAAGTGATACTTGGCAAAAAATTTATTAAAAAATTTATAAGCATCGTTATTTTACGAAAAATATTTGCTTTAGTTTTTTGTTTAATGTTTAAATTAGTTGACTTCATTGTGTCCGAAAATAAATTCTTCTTGTAATCTCAAATGTAAAAATTGTACTTTTAGCCTCGCTGTGGCGAAAAAATAAATTAAAAAAGTTTAGAATAAAGAGTTAACTAATAATAGTTAATAATAATTATAATAATGCAAAATTAACGGTCCTTTTTGGGTTTGTAAAAATCGTAGTTAAATTCTGTATTAAAAATTGACGCATACATGTTTTGACTGACTAGTGTAGGATCATCTTCTGTTGTTCCAAAGTCTTTTACGTACATGCGATACATTTGGCAATAGATAAACGTTCTTCAAAATATTTTTTCTGGGTCTTTTGTATACAGTAGTGACTTTCTATAACTGGAAAACACGTGATGTGGTCTCTGACTTTCTTTTTCATTTCTTCTGGATGAGTAATACTACGAAGAATTATAATATCAAATTATCTTATTTTAACATTTTTTCAGATTCATACTTTTTAACTTATGGCAGCAGTGCGCACTTTAGAGAGCATGTATGTGTATCAATAATACCTAGAGTATTGAGGAACATAGTTCTGCATACTGAAATGAATGTATTTGATACGGGTAATCTAAAATGATACTGAATAATATCAGAATTTCTGCTTTTTATGCGAGCTTCTGTGTCACCTAAATTAGATGATATTTTAATAATAACCCAGTTATTTAAGCATGTCCATTGCTTTGTTTTATCCTCTAAAGACCAAAAAATGCTGAAAAGTTTTTGTCGATCCGCATCAGTAATTTTTTTAGAATAAGATTTCCGGCCAGATTATTTTATAATATTATGTAACTAGAGAATATCAAAAGAAATAGTTATCTATTTTAAAACAGAAGGTTGATACTGTTATTCTCCTAATGAAAAATGTTTACTTTAACATTAAAAAAAATTTTTTTCTTATTTTTATTTACTTTAGACTTCTTGTTAAATAACACCTTATAAATATAATATTATTACAACGCTTTTTTCGAGGCCCTTATCTAATAAATGATAGCTGGCAATTTTTCCCGAATTTCTCTTAAATGCATAAGCACATATGCTGAATTATAAATATTAGATATAAACAAACAAAAATATTACGCACATCACCATAGTCTCTCCTTTACACAAAATTCTCAGAACGAGCTGCAGCCAGAGTAACATTTATAATATAATTATGTGAAAGCGAAGTGTTTTATCAAGTAAAAGCTAACGTACTTTAATACTTTTAATGAATTTTCTTATTGATATAAGGTTACTATAATAAGCTCACTTTCATCACATAATTATGTGCATGTTCCATTCTTTTTTAATTTACTTTATAATATGGTGAAAAAAATACAGGCGATAAATTAAAGAGAGCATGTAACTGTAATACTTTTAAGAAAAACCTGTAAAAAATAATAGAAATTTTGTATGTTGTCCACGGATTATAATTATACAAAATATACAAGAAGTATAAACGGATTCATTATGAATAAATTAAGTAAAAGTCAGTAACCATTCAATACTACATTGATTAAACATATACTTACACTGCTCGTCACTGGTATCCATTGCGTGAAATTAATTTAACCTTTAGACTGCCGGCATTTTTGCCTTATAAATTGATATTTTTGATGTGCAAAATTTATACATAAAAACACCTCATATCTCTAAAGTAGTTGTCAAGGTCACAGGTGGTTCATATATGAGCCAGTCCGGCAGTCTAAAGGTTAATATAAATACGATGTAAGGAAAATTAAAACGTAGAAAACACTTGATGAAGATAGTTGAAATGATACACGCGTAATGTGCTAGAAATACTTGTGAGCAACAATAATTATCAGCTAGCCACTCTTGTTTCTCTATATTTTCACTGCACTTGAATGCTACGCGCATCCACTGTCTACCACTTTGTAATGAGGGAGATTTTCTCTCCAGGTAAAAAGTTTATGGAGGAGATGAGACGCACGAGTTATAATGAAGACGAAAACAGAAAGAACTTTAGAAAGTTTTGTTGGCAATCGCAAACCAATACTCTAAACTTCGTAGAATTTCTCCAGTCAGGAAATCAAGGAGGTAGTGGGGTTTGCTACGTGTGAGGAGTGATTCATTTACTATATTGCTCAATATAGCATAAATATCGTAAGATATATCGATAAAATTATCTAGTTTTCAAAATGACAAAAATGAATGTTAAAAATTACTACCGCGCATCGAGTAAAAAACAATAATCTTTTTTCTACATTAAATTCAATGTTTTTTTATGCAACAAATAGTTTTAAGAAGAAAAAAATCTGAAAAATTTTTAAACTTATTCTTAACACGTTTTATAAATTCAACTCAGTTGCCAACATGGCAAACAACCGCCCGATGCCTCTCCAAATAAAAATTATAAATGTCACCCAAATGTCAAAATGAGTGCAGTTGTTTGTATAGTATGTGGTAGTTTTTAACATGCAAGTGAATTTGTGGCTAAATACAATGCAAAAAAAAAAAATAAAAAAAATTGTGCTATCAACAATGTACAGATCGCATCATATGCATAATACTGAATTTTTTGTGAACATAAAAAACTTCGTTAAATTAAGTAAGAAACACAAAAACCACATAATAGTAAGTGATTTCAACTATGATATTCTGAGTCAGGAAATCTTAGACCAGGAATTTTTACAAGTCTTATTAGAGAATGGATATTGTCCGGGATTAAACAATATAACTAGACCATCGATTGATAATAACAGTAAAGGTAATTGCATAGACAATTTCTTCATAAAATTAGATAAAATCAAATACAAAACCTACTTGCTAAGAATACCTTTCAATGATCATTATCCAATAATGATGTCTATGAAAAATTTTAAAAAA
>JAPYZB010006203.1:0-10190 GCA_030522745.1 Eupelmus kiefferi | reverse complement strand
AAGTATGATCTCAATTTACTAATAAATGCAATAATTTATACTATTTATTTAATTTATATTTTTCTTTTTGGATAAATAATCTATTTAATCTGATAAGTATAGTTTCGGTGGTTGATTTTTTAATTACCGAAAAGCTTATAAATACAGGCTAACAGGAAGTTTGTACAATGGCTTAAAATAAAGGCTTAAAACTTTAGGACTATCTAAGGCGATTAAAGCTCATCAAATCCTGACGCTCTAAAGGTTAAATAATAAAAAGCTACCGGTAAATTTTAAAATACAATTAAAAAAAATTAATATCAATTATTGACTGCGTCATAGAAATTAACCTTTTGTCCTCGAAATTAGCATGAGTAATTACGCGAATTGACTAATTAATCTACCGCTACCTAGGCATCTACCTGCACCCGTCTCAAAAATATCTCGGGTTGCAAGCTAAATTTTCGTTTGAGCTGCAAATGGCCGAACCAAAAAATTAGAAAATAAATATGGATAATTATTTAATGCCAATATAAAATGTAAAATACAATTTTGTTATTTAATTCCAAACTTTTTGTTACCAATCCATATTTTGTTTAAATTAACGTTAATAAAACTTACAAAACAGATAAAAACAAATAAATACAATTTATTTTCAAAAAAATTGTTTTTTATTAATCTTATTAAAATAAAAAAAAATTAACGAACGAAAGAACTCTTTTATCTGCCTAACGAACCACGCGCTTTATCAAAATCTCCAGCGCGCCTCCGCCCCCTGTCCTCCAGACAGCCACTTTTTTACGCCACCCTTGACTAGAAGGGCGCATCATCGCACAAACAACGCACTCCCCTCTTTTCAAGATTAAAAAATAAAGAGGGCCCGCCGGCTTTGCTGCTTCCCCGTAATTACATCAAAGTAGCGGGTATATGTAAAATTAGCTTACCGCCTCGGCGTCCTTGGCCCTGAACAGGTGATAGTAGTAGAGGCCCTCGTCGCCTTTGATCATGTACAAAAAGGTGCCGTTGCGGGAGTCCTGGGAGCCGGCCGGCGCCACCTGGGGCTTCAGCGTGCTTCTGAGTGGGTGCTTGAAGAGCGGCTGCTCCTTATTCGTCACGTACGCCGAGACGAAGCCCGACGCCACCAGCAGGTTCACCTAGGGCAGAAAACATTAGGGAAGATGTGAAACGCGTTGGAAATTGAAAGCTTTTGTGGCTTTCGAGTGCGAAAAGGGCTGCGAAATAGCGACGCTTTGGGGCTTATTTTAAGGATAAGGGAGATTTGGTTGAGGTGGTTAGTAACTTAAGTTTCTTTCTTTTTATTTTTCTGAATATGAAATTCAGTTTTTCAGGTGACGGCCTTGTTGTTGTATTGCTTTGAAAAATTTTTTAAACGAAGCAATTGTTAGTATTTTTTGTTTAGGAAGGACGGAGATTTTTTATTATTTTTTTTTATTCTCTTTGTGATGTTTTCCGAGTTATTGACATTTATAGCGCTACGCGTAATGAAAACGTTTTCTTTAGAGAACAGGTAACAGGTTACGGATCAAAATTCGACAATGATATCACGAAACTAGATTTTATCTTTTAATAGTAATTGTGTACGAACAAAAATTTTCAAACAATAAATAACTTAATTTAAAATAAAAATTTTGAAACAAAAGATAAAGTTCTTTAAAATAATTTTAAGCTATTCAATTTAAAGTGACTTTCTGGGTTCGTTAAACGAATGAAATTAAGTTAAATGGTTTCTGGTACATCGGAGCCACAAATACGAATAAATTTATTGCAAATAACTGACTTGCATTGTTTGTTTCTTATGAGTAATATAAATTAATAAATAAATATATTGCTTTTTTTCTTTTCATAAAAACATTTACGAAGTTGAATTGTATTCTTTTAAGAGAAATCAATACTAAATTATGTCAGAAGTACTCAGTCATGTTGGTAGTAGATATTATCATTGAATATAATTTGCATTTATTATTATTTACAAAATCCTAAAATAAGGTAAATGTTATGATTGTTTATTCCCTCGTAAGAAATCTAAACAAAGTAAGTAAATATTCAAATTTTGTTATCTGTCGACAAATATTCAGATATTGTTATCTGTTGAAAAATGTCTATCTATTTTTTGCTTCAGTTAAATTTTTGTCAAAAATGTTTTCAAGAAAACGTAACAACTGGCTCTCGTTATTATTGTGCTTCCCGTAATTAGCGTCTGTCAAAATAAAACATGACTGCCGAGTGGAAGAGGAGACTCATTATAGAGTTATTGCAGAGTTTCCCTCTTCTCTATACCAGTGAGAGTCATTATGATAGTTTACCGTAAAATTTGTTTCATTGTTTTTAAATTTGTAATAATATAACCTTTATATTATTACAAATAAAGGTTACATAACAATTATCTTAAAAAGAATTTCGTCAAATTTAATTATGCATAAGAAAATGGCCACGCAAATATTATGACAAATATTCTTTCTGAAACAATAAACCATCAGCAGAACACACTGATGAGTCAACTCATTGTCGAGCATCAATAACCTTTATTCGACAAAAAAAATATCCATACAGCCATGAAACATAAATAATAAATTTCATGATTCGGATTCGTGCACGAAAACGACCTCCGCGCGTGGCGATCCAACCCAGCTCGTAATTTAGTGCCACCACGACGCATGAAAAAATGAAACAAAAAAAAATGAGCCCAGGTATTAACAGATGTACGCTCGTATTTCACCTAGGCCAGCTACTCAGCCGGCAAGACGGAAGCTTTTTGAGATATTAAACTGACGCGCTCGCATATGCACACACACGAGCTTCCTTTTTACTCGGGCTGTGTGAGTGTATACCTACATGCGTGTGCTTTCTTGGCTCGCGATATCTCGACGCATGAAGAAAGCCAGGGCGTGTTTATGGATGTGGCGCGCGGTTAGAGGCGCTTTGCGCAGTAAGCACGATGCCTCTTTACAGATAAAAAGAGACGACAGTTTTCGTTTTCTCTTTGACTCTAGGGCGAATGGTATATGTGTGATATTTGCACGGAGCCGGTGTACGTTTCTTTTTCGTTGGAACTGAATAGGAGATGTTTGTTTGCGAGCGTCTTGAGGATGGCGTGTAATTTTAATTTTGCCATTCGCCGAAGAGTTGGGTAGGAGAGAAATGCCGATTGAGTTTTTATTGAAAAATGTTGTGCATATATAATGAAATACATACATTCTGTATTTCTCTAATCTATCGATGTTAATTTAGGTGTTAATATTTGAACGGGTAATATTATTTTTCTGTATTAGAAATTGATTTTGTTGGTATTAGTATTTTGGATGATTCTTTCATTAATGAGCTTCACTGTATGTAAACTCTTTGGCAAAATATAATTGCATTATTTTTTCACACTCTAAGACTTTATTTTAAAAAAAATTTTATTCATTTCCAAAATATGTTTGGATACATTCACCAATAGTAGAGGTGCTCAATTTCCTCCAATTATTTAAAATTATCATTTTGAATTATAATATGTGATAGAAATTTTCATTACTTTGTATATATTATATACTAAAATAATGGAAAAGTGGTTTGAAAATAATGTCATTAAAATGACGTTTGAGATGAAACGCAGTTACGTGCGACAACTATATATAGATATAAAAACATAGATAGTTATATCATTAAAAGTAATATCGCTTATACTATCAATCTTTTTGGTTTTTTCTAATATAGTCATCTGTGATATATTAGCCATATCTGAAAATTCCAAATAGAAATTTTACATAATTTATTCAAACTTTACGTTACTAGATACTTCATTATCTATCTTTTATGTTAAAAGAGCAAACTTTAAAATTATGTACTTAGAATTTCTAACTCGCAACAGGTACCAGAGCTTCGCTCGCCTACAAAACATACGACTACAAACTTATTATTACATTTTAAGAAAAATTAAAAAAAATAATCAATACACGTCCTCAAGCACCTCGTACCAAACCAACAAAGAGCGCGACTTATTAGGCGTCATCGCTTAACGAGCCATTTCATAGAAAAACCGTGCAAGGAGATGGTAAAAACGAAGATGACATCAGCCAGCGCTGCGAGAGCCGGATTCCAATTT
The DNA here is from genome assembly GCA_030522745.1 of Eupelmus kiefferi. NCBI lineage: Eukaryota > Metazoa > Arthropoda > Insecta > Hymenoptera > Eupelmidae > Eupelmus > Eupelmus kiefferi. The sequence goes on along the minus strand of JAPYZB010006203.1, from coordinate 6,106 downwards.
TCCCCAAGCTTTCTGTGTACATAAAAGATGCATGGTACGTGCCGGTGCAAAAGAGAGCTCAGCGCGCCGCGCCTACGTAAATATACATACCGTCCGAGAAGTCGTGCGCTTTTGTCCTGCGCTCCCTTATCAAGAATACGCTTTTCTGGCGGTATTACGCGCGCTCTTTATCTGAAATGCTTTCTTATCATTGCGGCTTTTGCGCTCGATTATAAAGTAACGTGTTCGCTCCTGCTCTTAATCAAGATTTGCGCATACGTAGGAGTTAATCATTTTCTGAAGAGAGGTTTGTTTTTAGTTGTGGAACGGTATTTGTGATGTGTTTCACTGTAAAATTACACAGGTCATTTATGAGTGTAGTTTCCTTTTAGATACATTGTTGCCATTTTAAAACGCCTAGAAGATACAAAGTTGGCCTGTGTAATATTACATGTATGAATTTAGTATTTTGAGTGTTAATGGGAAGGTGTATTTTAGGTCGGTGGTCATGGAATTCGGTATTGGATGTATTTATTTTTTTCGCTATTTAGATGGCTTTAAGTTATTTTATAGAATTTATTTAGTCATCAGTCAAAAAGGAAAAATGACGAGAGAATTTAGAATTAATTTCATGTTTATTTTTCAGATAGAAACTTATTCAGTTCAATTTTAAAGGTATAATGTTTGATGTTACTCATAATACAGAATCACAAAAACATTTATCAATATGGTGAGAAAAATTTTTCTTGCTTCCAACATATTGTGGCTATCTACCATGAGAAGCATAAAAAGTAGAAAAACATAGATTCCATAACCAAAATAAAAAGAAAAAACACCTGATTCAACTTGCTCTTTATATCACACAAAATGTATTGTGTTAGAAGTCTGTTGGTTCTTGTTATAAATGTCTAACAGATCATGAGAGAAAAGTGATATGGAATATCAAAAAATGTATCAATGAACATTTATTAATAAATGGGTTTAAAAAATAGAAAAATACTTAGTCATTTGAACGTGCATCATGTGTCATAGTTTTTATATAGCCACTCATTTTTTTTAATATTTACTGCGCTTGTCTTAATTATTTAAAAAAGGTGTTAAAAGGAAACGTTTTATACTAAATCTAACTTTATGTATATGCTAAAAAAACAAAACGATATTAAAATTAGCATGTATCGCGTGTTATTATGGCGTAGCTTCGCAGAAAATTTAGCACTCGGTATTATTCAAAGCACATTTCATTATTCAAAGTTTAGCATATGAATCGTTATTTGAAACATCTTACATTCTTATACAATTGTATTCGAGCACCCCCTAGAAATACTTTCATGACATTAAAAGAACTTTAAGTTTAACAATTTATTAGATAGTAAAAAAACATTGTGTTGCTAGGAGGTTTTTTTAAAAATAGGCGGAAAGTATATTGTGAAACCTCTAAAGCTTATCAACTATGTAAAAATTGAAATACAAAGAGAAGAAGTACATTCACATGAAAAGAATAACATTTTTTCCAATAAATTCTTATTTTGTGGCGTGTAAAGAAATTAAAAAAATTGTTGAAGTAGAAAATCAATATTTAATGGAAAAATTTAGAATTTTAAAGTGAAATATGACCAAACAAACATGAACTACAGCAGTACTTCAAATTTTTGGTTAAAGAAATTTCACTGTCTAAACAATATACTGCGCACATAACGAACACTGATATACATAATCTTTGTTTAATTTTTATATTTTTATGCGCTTTTACTTTTGTGCTCGTTGAATAATTTATATATCCTGACTATTTTCTACGTATTGTTAACATTCTATATATTAACAATACGTTTCCCAACAGCTGTAAATTTGCAATAGACGCAAAAATCAGCCTTTCTTTATACGCAAAAAAAAGAAAAAAAATTACCCCAAATCTATACACCACCAATAACCAATCCAAATAAAAACTCACCTTCTGCGGCACATTCTTCTTCTTAATCTCGCTGATGATCCACGGCATCATCGGACCGGCGCACCTGCGGTCCATCGCCGTAAAACCGCAATACTCCACCGGCATGTGCTTCATCTTGTCGTCCTCTCGTCCCAACTAAACGCAATCCTCTCAATCCCAACTCTCCGGCAAAAGCACTGGGCGATTTTCTCCCTATTTCTTTCTTCTCTCTTTCGACTTTAACGAGTCCAGCGCGAGTCTGTTTCAAGCGAGGGGTTAGGCCTAAGGTGCCCCTCGTGCGCGCCCTGCATTTCACATCTTTGCGCTCTTCTGTATGCAGTCTCCCAGCGGCGCCGGTGGCAACAACCCCTCCGCGCTCTCTCGCTCTGGCTTCCCCTCGTTGCGGGGGCGGACGAAGATGCGAAGAGTCTCGCTTGTCCCTGTGTCTGTGTATGCGCACGGCTGTCTCTCTCTTGGCTCTCTGCGGGGAAAAAAGGCGGAAAATCGTTATGTGTGCTGCTCGAGGCTGTGCGGAGACGAGGTAGGGAAGCGTTGCGTAAGCCGACTGCACGTGCACGAGTGGATAGTGCATGAGTATGCGCCGGCTGATGTAGGTAGGTGTGAATGAAGGCTGTTGATGTGGAGTGGACTTTTCTTTTTAAGAGGATTTCGAGGTTGATGCGGGAGGTTGAGCTGAGGATTTTGTGCGAGTGTGGGTGGGAGATGAGTATAAGCATATTTTGAGGTAGTGATGTTTTAATTAAATGTTTGGATTGAATGATATATAGAATTATTATAGATTTTTAGTTAGTTACGTATTAAATTTTTTCTCTCGAAAGATTCAGGGAAATATTTTCTTAATTCAGAGCTGAAAAAATGCGATCGTGCTGTTTGGCCAAGTGCAGATTCTTTTCTGCTGTTTAAAGCTTGGAAAAAAAAGGGACGAGCTTCGAGAAATTCGCGAAACCTCACGTACGGAACATAAAACAATAAGGCACGTAGTAACACTGTCGTCGAAAGAATTGCTTACACGAGAAAACAAGAAAAATAAACGTTGATGTTTCTCGATGGCTTGTGTGTTTGTTTTAACTATTTCGAATAAAATTCACAGCTTACTTGTATATTTTGCAGCAGTACGCTTAGCTTTTAAAGTTTTATAAAATATTCCTCCGAAGAAATTAAATACTGAATTTTCCCTTATGTGACTTACCACACTGTCAAAATATGATTAACGACTTCCGGTAAATTTTAATTATTTTTTTTTAAAAGTAGGTTAAGAGCGAAAGCGGAGAAACAAATACGACTGGGGGTATTATTAATGGCTGCGTGTACAATTATACGAGCCGTAAAAACTGTTTAATTTTAACTTATCAAAAATGTCAAATGATTAATTGTGCACTAAAAATATTCTTTTAACTCTCTCCAAAGTCCAGGCAGTCGAATAAAGAGAAATTCAAAACCTTTTTGATTCAAAGAACTCTTTCGAACAATGCCAATCAATAATGCCCGAGCCAACTAATGGTATTTATCCTTCTAAATAATTCAACGCATAAATACCTCCACGAAATTCCGAAAAATCCGGCAGTAACGTCACGTTCGACGGACGGCCGCCTGACGACAGTAATTCTCCCTCGGTTACCGAGTGCGTGTGCTGGAATTTCGAGCTGTCTCTCGCATGTAGGCGCGGGTGGGACAAACGCACACGCGGGGTAAACAAAAGACGAAGAACCTGCGAGCTAAATCGATCGATACTTGCCGAAAGTAAATGCCCTGGCCACGCGCGCCGTTTATTTCTTGATTGACGAACTGAAATCGGGGCTTAAAGGGGAAAGCGGAAACTTGAGAGCTTAGCAAAGTTAAAATCAAAAAGTTTGGGGGCCGAGTGATTTATGACACGTCGAAGGTGGGTCTTGGATTTTCGATTGGTTTATCTCGCGAGCGACGAGGGAGTTTGTTGGCGTACAATAGAGGAAGCCTATGTTGGATAGGCGAGAGCGTCAATAGCAGCCTTTTTCGTGCGCTTCTCTCTTTTTGCATGGCTTCCATATAAAATAGCGAAAACACATGTGACAATTAGATTTGATGTAGATAAGGGTTATATGCCCTAGATACGTTGTTTGATGTTTGGAAATATTATAAATAGGCAGCAAATAGTTTAACATAACTATTATAGAAAAACATTCTAAAGAAACAGTAATGGAAGCATATTTCAAATGGATATACATGTTAGAAGTAATTAGTAAAAATATTAGAAATTAATTCAAATTTCTTAAATTTAGCGTAATGTCAGTATTTGTGTAAAATAATTTGAGTTGATTTTTACACAAAATTAGTGTATTTATTAAACATGATAATATTATAAAAGTTCGAAAAGATACAAATTTAGAGATGAACTTTAAAAGTTATATTAATATAATAATTATAATTTTACTTAAATTTTATTTAAATATGTAAATTAAATTTGTTATAAACTTCATATTGTTTTGTATGAACTAGAGGTTTGATTTTTGATAGTTTGTATTCCAAATTTAACAAATTAAATAAAGAAACCTTTTTAACAGTGATAAGATTGCAAAAAAAAATCGCGTTATTTTAAAATTATTTTAATAATTGCATATAAAGAAGGAAAATGTGGTGACTCTTAATGCTCCAAAATTTTAATTTTGGTAAATATTTTAGATTACATACTTTTAATTTATACTTTAAATCTAAAACTTTGCTGCATCAAAATAAGATCTTTTAAACTTATTTATTTGACTAATAAATACTATCAATATATTTAAGAAATTCCTAATTAGCTATATTATAACACACTGTAAGAAATACGTACATGTAAAACCTCAATTACTCATATTTATTTGACGATTGTTAGATTATCATACGTCCCTGGCCTTAATCTAGTTCCGAGTTCACAATTTTATTACGATCCACATTTGTTTACCAAATACTCCAAAAACTTTCTGATAAAAACTCACTTCATAAACCGCAAAACGATCCAGAAACACGTCTCTCTCTCCTTATCTCTAAAAACAAACCGTAAACTCCCAACACAGCGTCCCGCAACTCTATAAGCTCGTCCCCTTTTACACCCCCAAAAGCAGCCTTTTAACCAGCTTACGCACAGCCCGCCAATCCCTCTAGGGCGCACCTTAAATATTACAAGCTCTAAGCGGCTCGTTGTCTCCTCTCCATCCTCGAAAAATCCTCCCTCATTCACAGAGACTCTCCCACAACACTCCCGAAACAAAAAATACCACCCTCCTCTTAACGCGATATAGATATATATGTAACTGGCAAGTGGCACGCGGATGCGTGTAACAGCTGAGAGAGACTAAGCGGCGACGTTCAGGCCCCGACGACGATCCATGTTGTCTGCGCCAGAGCAGCTCCCGACTGCACACTCTGGCTCTCTCTCCGCGCTCCTAGCACAGTGAAATGTCAATAACGCGCGACGCTTGCGCGCACGGCTCTCTGCTTCACACGCGCCCTGCTGTGTGCGTGTATCGAGATGTGATTTTTTTCTCGCTCTATAGGTTAGCCGGAGAGAGGCGATTTGCATGCGAACGCGTGGGTGAGTTTATGTGGGCCGCGAGGAGGGTGGGCCAAAGGCGGCCCGATTCGCCGCTAATTTGGAGGTTATGTTTTGGCTGGGCGCTTATTGATCGATACGCGCTCGCTCGTGCATGTGTAAATAGAGCAGCGCGAGGCGCGATGGAATTTGCTTTTTAAATTGGAGTTTTGACGAGCCGATCGAATTTCCGTAACGACGCGTTGATTATCGTTAAGTCTGTGTTTTAAAATTTAAAAAACACGTAATTTTGCGGGCTCTTTAACGTTTAAATACTCGGCCGTGCTCGGACGAGCGGAACGCTCATGCATTATTCGCGCCTATAATTCGAAAATAAATTAGGCCATATATGCAAAGTTTGTTTTGGTTGAGTCCCCGTTGAAGCTACGGAGGTTAGGTTAGGTCGCGTGTGGGTACTTTGAAAAATCCTTAACACTAGCTTTGTCAACTCTACTTACGACTTTCGCGTACCAACAGCCGCCAGACCTTTCACACGATTGCACAAACAGCTCGCTGTATTAACAGTCGCAAAGACACAAAAGCGCAGCGAAACCAGCTCCTACACATAATTCTCTCCTCCCACTACAAGGAGCGTGCAGGTTATGACACGCGCGATTTACATCAAGATAACA
>JAPYZB010006199.1:0-18556 GCA_030522745.1 Eupelmus kiefferi | reverse complement strand
ATTTTATATAATTTTAGAAAATTTAGATTTAGCTGTTATAAGAAAATGAATGTTTTAAATACGTAAGGCCGTAGGAAAAACAATTTCAGGAAAAGTTCCTCAAGTCATTATTCTGTATACCTACCTTCGAAATAAATAAATTGAAATTGTGAAATTTTTAGATGACTTTAAAAGTTAGACAATTTTTAAATTCCTTATGATTACATTATTATTTATTCAGCCTTGTGAATATTTAACAAAAAAGAGTTTGCGCTCTTCTGTAAATATTAACTTTATCTTTCTATTTTAATGCAGATATTGCGAATGGATTTGCGTCAATTATTTTCAGAGCTCAATATTACTCATATTTTGTTAGGTAACTATTTTTAGAGTATTCTTTTATCTTCAGGTGTACTGAATCTGTCAGAAATTGTAAGTTTATATAGTAAAGTATCGTCATTAGATTGATAAATTTTGCGGTTGGTTATATGACCTACACAATCACGTATTAAATTATTGATTGCAATAATCACTGAAAAGCTAACAACGATCTTTATCAGATTCAGATAAAAGTCTACCGATATCTAAACCTATTATTTGTAATCGAAGCGAGAGCAGGTCTCGCAAGTATAATTAACGTAGCAGCAAAGAAATATTTTCAGTGAAGACTTTGTTTCATTCGAGTCATCAATTCCACTTGTAAGTACTTGATCGATTGTTCATCAATATTCGCCTTAGTTTTATTCTATCAACTTTGATATTTCATTTAAAAAGGTTCATTTTCACTTTGCACATTGTAATTCACGCATCGTTATACTGTTGCTTAATTGAATTAAATAGTTAAAAGTACCGTAAAATAGAAAGTCGACAGCTGCGGGTAAACTTGAAAATCGTATAAGAGTAATTGCTCTAACACCTTAAGTTTAAATTTCACGCTCATAATTGCAAACTGCTTTTTCACTAGGTATACCCACCATATTCTGTTTTACGTCGTGCCATATTTTATCAATTTTTTATACGCAGCTAAGTAAATGCTTAGCTTTGTATTATTTAAAATTGCTCTTTTCTTATATATTAATTTAATAAATTCCACCGTAAATTTTACGGCGTAAAATACACAGCTCTTTGGCTTAAATTGTTCGATATTGGATGATTGATTGTTAAGATTTGATACAGGAAATAAGTATTCGTCATTTGTAAGTTAAGATTTTTTAACTCTTCCTGATAAGCGATACACCGTTTTTTAAAAATTACTATCGTTATATTTATTGCGCTTATTCACCAGTTACAATGTGCATCTAATATTTAAATATAAAAAAAAAAATCATACGCAGTTTACAAATGAGTTATTTAAATTTCGTGTGTGTATATACTAAAAAGTAAATTGAAAAAAAAAAAACAAACAAAATAGTGAAAAATCTCCTACTTTTCGTATACATTTTATTCCTTCTAAAAAAAAAATATTTAAATTTTTCATTTAATTATCATCACGTATTATAATTTATTTATTCATTTATTTATTTATGTGTTTATTTATTTCAGTACAAACATGAGTAAGCAACTACTTATTATATTTTTCATTGCTCTAATTGCTGTCGCATTTGGATGTATATGTCCAAAAAATTACTATCCAGTATGTGATAATGAAGGCACAACTCATAGTAATCTTTGTATATTCGAATGTGCTGCAGCAGAGGCTCAGCGCGGCGGAAAAGGTTTGCTATTAAAATATTACTAATTTCATTTTACTTTTTTTATTCAAAGTATTAAAAATATTTAATTTTCTTTTCCAGTTCTGAAAATCGTAAAAGAAAGAGAATGCAATCGACCATAAAAACACTACGTTGTATGTACTTTTTAAAGCGATGATGTTCACTCAATTAAATAACACGAGGAATATTTTTTACGGCTTTTATGCAAAATTTCAATCAACCCTATAGCATTATAATATTAATTAATAATGTTTTATTATATTTTTATATGAAATAAAAATTAAACATTAAAAAAAATTATTTTATTCATTTCTTTGTTGTTACCTATACATTCTTAAACTATTGATAAATGAAAATAGATAAAAGAAACGCCCTTGAATTGATTTTTATCTTTTGATTTTTATAATGGATTGCAGAGGTAATAATCCTCCGCTTAAATAATGGTATTTAAGGCCTAACGTGTGATTGATCGGAGCAAAACGTTCAGAATATCAAATGATTTTTCTTAAAGAATTAAGTTATTATAAGTTTTTTATATTGCAATGTAGTAACTTTTATTAATATTGGTTTTTATATTATAAAATGTAATAAAAACTTTTTTGATAAATTAAAAAAATATATAAAAAGTATAAATAAATAAGTTGACATTTTTCTTTTAAAAATGAAATAAAATTGAATATTATATCGTTATCTTAGCTATAAAAATGTCTTCATTTAGATTAAAAAAAAAAAAATATATATCTTATTTTAGTATTACATTTAATAATCTATTGAAATCATAGTTAATCATTTTAAATTTTATAATATAAAATAGTACATTACGATACTAGTGGCATAAGTATAGCAATATTGTACGATACTCGTGTAATAAGTAATACTTCAAGGCACGACGTTTAACGTCCGAGCGTAGCGAGTAAAGTGCTACTTATGCCACTAGTATCGTAATATACTATTAAAACAAAATTAGAATTTTTTTTCTAAATTTCATTTGTTTTAAAACTTTTTATTAACTATTATAAAATTTAGAAAAGTATCCTTGATTTTCAAAAAGAAAATACGCACAATTTTTAATGGTTATTTTTAATTACATAACGGCAGATTAGTATGCTGAATTATTTACATTTAAAGTAGAATCTATTTTTCTTAATTTATATAAAAATAAAATAATTAAAATATAAAAAATTAGAAAATCAATTTCAGGAGCAAGATAGTGGCTCGAATTTATGAGTAATTTCCCTAAAAAAAGTTCTTTTCCAATAAACATTGAATTTTTTAACTAAAGGATCTGGACTTTCTTTCTTAAATTCAAGTTATCTTCTTGTAAGTATATTTTAATAATTTTAAATAAAATAATTTTTTTAATTATTTCTTGTATTTAGCTAATTAAATAATGTAAAAAATCAAATACTTTTAAGTAATGTAATTTTGAAATAAGTAAAATATTAGATTTTTTGTAACATGATCATAAAACTCTTTTTAAAATGTTTGAATTTTATATTTTATAATTAAATTCAAGTAAGTGTTACAAATATTTGGAAAAATTTTATTGCATTAATTTATTTCTTCTGATTTTTATCTTTATCTTTATCCTTTCCCTTTTCTTTGTCTTTTTCTTTCTCTTTTTCTTTATTTTGTTGCAAGGAACCTACTGCTTGACGAACAGCTTCAGATTGTGGATCTACTCCAGGCAGATTTTCAAGCACTGACTGTAAAAATTCAGTGTCTGACATCACAGTTGCATAATCTTCTTCTACTTCCATTGGTTCTTCTTTCTGTGGTCCTTCATGTTCTTCTGAAAAATTAATATTATGAAATAATTTTACCTAGTGACTGAATTAAAATTTTGAAGAATTCAAATTAATACAAGTGTTTAAGTATAAATAGCTTTTGATATATAGCAAACTTACGTTGATCTTGCATAGACATCTGCATTGCAAAAGCTATTTGCTCTTCTTCTGTCATGTGTGCAAAATCTGGAACACTTCCAGAACTTGGTGCTGTGCTTTCAGTAGCCGCGGATGATTCTTCACTACCTTCAAGAGACATAGCAAGAGCTCGTTTTAACATTGCTTCTTCATTAGGTACCTCTTTTGTAGTTTCAGGTTCCTTAGTTACAGCTGGGGCTTCAGCACCTTGTGTTCGTCTTGCTTCATCTTCTTGACGTTGTCTTTGTTCTTCCATAGATACTCGTAAAGCCTAAATAAATCATAAAAATGTAGAAATAAAACTTGTTCTGCTTATTTGTAAAAGATAAATATTTTTTTTGAGTTAAAATTATTATTTTCTATATTGATTTAAAGAATTTTAAACTTGAGAAATTTTAGACATACAAAAATCTTACCAAAGCAAGTTCAGGATCCTCATTGGGATCAACTCCAAATTCAAATGCAGCCCCACCCATACCTGCTCCTCCCATTCCATCTTCCCCTTGAATGATTGCAGATGACAATAATGCATCAGATAAATGTGGTCCAGGAGGAACTGTGACTAGATGACTGCTTGTTCCATCTTTTCCATTTAAAGCGTTGATAAATGCTGTTAACACTTCATTGTTTATACTTTCTTCGCCAAAGCTTATTATATCAACATTTACTTTTTCTTTCTTAAGTCGTTTTGCAAGTTTAACTGCTTCTTTTTCATCGATCTGAATTGGACTGCCAACAAATGCAACAATTCTCATTTTATGGTTTTTTCCTTGACGATGCTTCAAAGCTAACTGGAACAATAAAATAAAATAAATTATCATTGAGATTACGTATTTAATAATGAAAGTTAAAAAAAATTATTTTACATGAGCAATCCTAATTCCTGTAATGAGAGATAAATTTCCATTTGGTTGAACTTGATGAAGTTTTGACAAAATACGTCCAACATCACTGGTTAGTGTGGCCAGAACTTCAACACTATAAATATAAATAATAAGTGTAAAAAAATTAAAATTTTCTTGAAAAAAAAAACAAAGATGAAATTTTACTTTGCAAGTGTGATAAGTCCAACATTGTTTTCTGGATTTGATCGAGTTTTTGAATGACATACTAAATTAACAGCATCTTGTTGTGCTTGTAATCTTGTGGGAACAAAGTCTCCATTTCTCATATAGTCGCTATTGTCGACACTGTAAAAGTATAAATATAAATATACGTAAATAGTAAATGAAATAAGTATATTAAGTGAAATTGATTGGATAATATTTATTAATGTCTTTGGGGAATGATCTGTAATTTTAGAAATATAAAGATAAATAAATTAATAAATGAATTTGATTACTTAAAAATAATGACAAAACATTGTATTGATGTTTGTTAAAGTAAGGGTTATGTATTGCCAAACATTAATTTAAATATTTATTAACATATAAAAACATAGTAATTAATTTCTGTAAGATAATAAAATGAATATAAGAAGTCAACTTGATCCAAAGAAAAGGTAAATAATTTTATTTAAACAAGGATACAAAGGATTCCTTATTCAACTTTGCAGTGTCACTCTGAAGACAACCTTAAAAGTCAAGTAATTTTAAGCATTTATAAAGGTAGTGATGTAAATATTTGTATGAAACTCAACAATTCAATAAATATTATGACAATCAAGATATGAACGAAAAAAGAAAACGTCAATAATTAAGGAAAAATTTAAAGAAAAATAATACTTTACCATATCATAGTACTTTCGAGGACCATTTTGGACAGTCGACTAATTTCAGTTCGGATGTTCCTACGTTCAAAACGCGAGAATTCCGACGTTCCGACGTTCAAGGAGAATTTATATGCGCGAAATTTAAGCTACTGCTGCATCCTGCATCTATAGATAATTGTTCAAGGTTCTATTTTTGAACATTCAGTTTACACAGTTTTTGAGAACTATTTTTATATGAAAGTTGATATTTGATAAATACTTTTTCAGACAATAATTTTTTAAGTCCATTGTAATCTAAATAAAGATAGGTTTGATTGCTTCTTTTTATCTATATTTTTAGTAAAATATATATATGTTATCACTAGTTGCAAACTATAGTTATAAACGCTTGAGTTATTCAAAAAGTTCGGGAACTGAATTATTGAGACTAGAATTATACTTTTTTACAGTTTTCATAATTAATTTCATTGAATTAAATAGAAAAATGTTTTGAAAAAGCAATTACTATAAAGAAATATTAACGATTTATGGAAGTGCATATTTTATTTAAATCACTTTATTATTTGATTCCGTAAATTAATCAGGTGATTCTTTTGAAAGATTTGTTTTTTTAATAATATGCGCAAAAAATTGGAGTTTGTATTAATACGAGTAAATTATATGTATTTTAGGTACTTGTACATATAGCGCAGTTGCGGCTCTGAAGACCGCGTGGAGGTTATACATACTACCATAGTGCAGTGCAATTGCCCATTGGCGTGTCTGCTGTTGCTCTGCATTTCCGCAAGAGTCTGTTTACAATGCGCGCCGTATTTCTGTTTGTTCTGACTTTCTGACGATCTCTCTGAGTTGCATTTCATCATAAAAATAAGAATAATTTTGAATGCCTAATAAAATTACTCAAAACTGTCGGAATTTCGAATTCATTAAGCTGTCATAATGCAAAGATATACTTATGTTTAATAATATTTGTGCGTGGAAAAGTATAATGTGCATTGCGTTGCAACCTGCAAGTTATTCTATAAGTATATGTAGGCGGTAGAGTTTGGTAAGGAACCGAACAGGACATTGGCGAGGAGGAGGGAGGGGAGGAGAAGCGGGTAGCCACTCGCGGGCGGGCAGAGGGAACAGAGAAGCGACGCAGAGAACGGCAAAACGGAAGCAGAACAGCAGAAGAGCGCATATTGTAGAGAGGCCCCAGCACGCGGTCTCTCTGTGTGTCGTGCTCGACTGCTCGTGTCTGTCGACTGCGCGATCCCAATATCCGATCGAGTAGTCATCGCGCGGCGCACATCGAGTCACTCTCCTCAGTGGCTCTCTCTCTGAGAGCAGTCAGCGAGCGCGAGCGAGCGAGAGAGGGAGAAAGAGTGTGCATCTCAGTCTGCGCCTGCTGCATCGTGTCGTGTCCGAGCTCCGACTCTGCGAGCAGCTTGAGCAAAGTGTCCAGTGAGTGAGTCCAGTGGCTGCAGCCGAGAGCCGAGACAAGATAGAGAGAGAGCAAAGGAGAAAGATCGGAATGAGCTGCTCGAGAAGCCTCTAATCTCTCGAGGACAACCAAGACGGCTCGATCGCGAGACAAGTGAGAAGTAGTCGAGAGCTCTGTCCCCAAGCTCGGACGAGAGAGACGACGCAGTGCTTTTCAACGAGTCGAGGCGTGCGGCCCCAAGAGTTTGCGCCCCTTGACTGCCAATGTCGCTGCTTGTTTCTTCCCGCGTCTGCAGCAACGGCGGCGACGACGAGAGCTTGGAAAACAGCAAGGATGGCTTCAAGATGCCAACCGCGAGAACAGTCGCCGCCGTCCTCAAGCAGCTCGAGGATGACGAGGACTGGAAGATGCCGCTCGCGTTCAACAAGCCCAGACACACCGTCACCATCGAGGGTGTCAACTGCATCAGCCAGACTTGGCGCATGAAAGAGCGGGTAAATAAAGCGCACGCGCTCTCACTCACTTTCCCTCTGACATTCTTTATTTTTCTTTCCATTTTTTCCATTTTTAATCTATATACATTGAGAGATGACTATGTGTTATGCTCCCCGCTACGTCTTGTATATGCACCTTGTATTCTATATACATTGAGTAGTGGCGTAATTCCGAGCACGCGGGTTATGTGCGTAGCGCACGGTTTTTCTCGACTCTAATGGCTTATCTGTGTCCGCAGATGAAAACCGTAAGCGTTGCGCTGGTGCTATGCTTGAACGTCGGCGTCGATCCTCCGGACATCGTCAAGACTCAGCCCTGCGCCCGGCTCGAGTGTTGGATCGGTAATTGACAAGTGTCTCACTTTGCTTTGGGTCACTTGCACTCTCATTTTTTTTTATCTTCATTGTTTATTATCTACTTCTCTTTTTTTTTTTCGTTATTACGTAATGTACGCAACTTGTTAAATGACTGACACACGCCGCAAAGTACGTTGGCGCGTGCGTGCTTGGTCCTTGTTTATTTTTCAATTTTATTTTCAAACATTTTGTCCTTACATTTTTGGATCATTTTTTTTAGATCCTCTGTCGATGAGCCCTCAGAAAGCTCTCGAAACTATAGGTTCCAATCTGCAAAAGCAGTATGAGAGGTGGCAGCCTCGAGCAAGATACAAACAGAGTCTCGATCCTACAGTCGAAGAAGTTAAGAAGCTCTGCACGTCTCTAAGACGAAATGCTAAGGAGGAACGGGTTCTTTTTCACTACAATGGTCATGGTGTACCAAAGCCAACTAGTAATGGAGAGATATGGGTTTTCAATAGGGTGTGTTAATTTTTTATTTTTTTATTTCATTAATTTATCAAGTTAAAACAATTTGAAAAAGATCACTAATTATTTGACAAATACAACTTTAATATTATTATTTTTTTTTATTAATATATCTGACTGTGGATTTTACAACAACAAAATTGACTAATATTCTAATTTGTGAATTATGTTCTTTTTTTTCAATTAGACATATACTCAGTACATTCCTTTGTCAGTATATGATTTACAAACTTGGATGGGAGCTCCTAGTATTTATGTGTATGATTGTTCCAATGCTGGTATTATTGTTGATTCATTTCAACAGTTTGCTGAACAACATGAAAAAGAATATGAGGTAAATATTTAATTTTTAAAAATTATTATTTGTTTTTTTTTTATTGAAATTATTAATTTATCTATTCAACAGATGGAAAGGCAAGCAATTCAGCAAAATAGAAATGCAATTGGTGTTTCGATAGTAGCACCTTCTTATAAAAACTGTATTCAGTTAGCAGCCTGTGCAGCTAATCAAATATTACCAATGAATCCAGATCTTCCTGCTGACATATTCACCTCTTGTCTTACTACACCTATAAAAATTGCGTTGCGTTGGTAGGTAAAACATTCAGTTACTTCTACTTTTTTTTAACAAATCAAATAAAGCTAATTAATAATAATCCTTTCATTCAGGTTTGTAATGCAAAATACATCCAAATTGGTGCCAAAAGTATCATTAGACCTCATAGATAAGTATGTCACTGTTTTATTATTAAATACACAAATTAATAACAAAAGTATTATTACTATACAATAAAATAAACCTTTTTAGGATTCCTGGTCAATTGACAGATAGAAGAACAATGTTAGGAGAACTTAATTGGATATTCACTGCAATCACAGATACAATAGCATGGAACATATTACCAAGAGGTAAATTTTTTATTTCTTTAATTTAAATGAAAATTTAACTCATTTTTGCATCTAAAAATATTAATAAATTTTTTACTTTTTAGATTTATTCCAAAGGTTATTTAGACAGGATTTATTAGTTGCTAGTTTATTTAGAAACTTTTTATTAGCAGAACGAATATTACGTTCCTATGATTGCACTCCAGTTTCCTGTCCAAAGCTGCCACCAACATACCAAGTAAGCTTTTATTTTGTTTTGTTTATTTTTTTATTTGATAATACTAAATACATTGTAAAATAAGTTTCCATACCATTTAAATTAATTTTTTTAAATTAAATTTTTAGCATCCAATGTGGCAAGCTTGGGATTTAGCACTGGATTTATGTTTATCTCAGTTACCTAATATTTTAGAAAATGAAGATCGATTTATTCATTCACCTTTTTTTGAAGAACAACTCACTGCTTTTCAAGTATGGCTTACTTTAGGCTCTAAGAATCGTAATCCTCCAGAGCAGCTACCAATAGTGCTGCAAGTGTTACTCAGTCAGGTTCACAGGCTCAGAGCATTAGAATTGTTGGGTCGATTCCTTGACCTTGGACCTTGGGCTGTTAATTTAGCTTTAAGTGTCGGAATTTTTCCTTATGTCTTGAAATTGTTACAAAGTAATGCCAGGGAACTCAGACCTCTTCTAGTGTTCATTTGGGCTAAAATTCTTGCTGTAGATAATGTAATTCAAAATTTTCTTTATACTAACAAAAAGTGATGTTAAAAAATTTTACCTTTATTGAATTTTTTTAATTTTAGACTTGTCAAGCTGACTTGGTTCGCGATAATGGACATAAATATTTTTTATCTGTACTACAAGATACCACAGTGCCGGTAATTATCGTTTTTAAAGTCCTATACAAATTTACTATAATATAATTATTATAATTTTCTTTTGTTTATTGTAGAGTGAGTACAGAACCTTAGCAGCTTTTGTACTAGCTTGTATAGTTAATAATTATCCCCCTGGTCAAGAGGCAGCTCTACAAGGTAGCTTAGTATCTATTTGTTTAGAACAACTTGGAGATTCAAATCAATTATTAAGACAATGGTTATGTTTGTGCCTTGCAAGATTATGGCACAATTATGATAAAGCTAGGTGGTGCGGTGTACGAGATATCGCACATGAAAAACTTTATACGCTATTACAAGACTCTGTGCCTGAGGTATTACATTTTTATGTAATTTAATAAATAAGAATTTTTTTTTTATATACTTTCATAAATTAATTTTTTTATTAGGTTCGTGCGGCGAGCGTTTACGCATTAGGAACTTTTATAAATAGTGTTACAAAGCGAAGTGAGCACGCAAATAACATTGACCAAGCCATTGCTATGATGCTAATAAATACTGTGACCTACGATATGTGTCCTCTAGTCAGAAAAGTAAACTTAATATTCTAACAAATAGTTTTAATTAATTATTGCCAGACAAAATATAACCATTAACAATTTTAGGAATTAGTGGTGGCGCTTCAGTGGATGGTTCTGCATTTTGAAAATTCATTTGTTACCTTAGCAGTTGCTGAAGAAAATAGCAGGAGAGATTTAGTTGTCGAAACTCTTTCGCCTTTTAGCGGAATGAGAAGGATAAGTTCTAAGGATAGATTGAAGATGCTTTCCCCCAATAGCACTTACTCTATTGATACAACGGATGGATTTGGTCCAGACAAAATCAAAAGAGTATCTTCAGTTTCATCAATTAGTAGTTTAGGTATTAAATTCTACTATATTTTTATTTGGTTCAAAAATAAAAACTTGTGGTTTTGGATAACTATCTTCTCTTGTTTCATCTTGCGTGACAGGAAATAATTGGGAGTTTGTGCGGAAACCTTGCGAATCGCTGGGTAAATTTGCTGAATAATTAATTGTACGCATGTCAATGTAGTTTTAGTGCGCAAAATTTTGGCTCGCCAAGCTTATTATTTTCAGCTTACTGGGCATAGTTAAAATTAGTATATGTAAATTTTTTTATTGGGTTTTATTTGATTTTATAATTATTCAAAATATAAATATTTTTTAATAGGTCACGGTTCTCTGGGGAATTTGCCTAGTCTTTCATACGGAAGCGTTTACATGAAACTTTGGCATGGATTGTGTGGCCTCGATAATGATCCTCATCCTGGAGTCGCAGTAATGTCACAAAAAGTCACAAATCACATTCGAAGTCAGGTAATAAAAATATCCTTTTTTAAAACTGAGTGCGCTTAATTCTATTTAACGTAAATTCTTTGTAAAACAGAGCTTTAATATATAAACCTTCTGCTATGAAGATTACTTAGTGTACAAGTGCGTTAAGAACGTTCTTAGCTCACTGTTTTGAACTTTTAGTTAAGTCGGTTAAAAAAATGATATACGCAACATGTATACTAAGCAAGTGCTTAAGGAACGGTCATTTGTCGCCCCAACGTAAGACACATGCTTAGGACACTAATTGCGTATTCACTATTTTTTGTTTTTTTTTTTAAAAACTTCGCCCAGAAAGTAAATTTAATTTTATTCATCTTTTTAAGGTAAAAGAATCTTCAACTGCGAAAGAAGTGATTGATTCTAAAATGTCGTCCTCTTTATCGCTACCTCCTTCTCCATCCAATAGAACCAATTATTTAAGGTAAAAATTATATTAAAATTAATTTACGTAAGTAAAAATTCATTATTAATTTTTTAATAATCACATTAAATTGTAGTAATAGCAAAGGAGAATCACCACCGACTATAAATTCAGCAACTGATCTTTTACGATCTGCTAGATTGCCAACACACACGAGTCGGGCTAGAAAACCAATACCAAATACTGTTAGTAAAAATAGTTTTATTTAGATTTTTATTCTAACATAGTTTTGCATTGTTATACATTTAATTTTTTTTAATTGTTATATTTAGATATCGGAAGAGTCGGATGAAGTTCCAGGAATTAAAAGTCCATTGACAACGTCACAGTTTGTCGAATGGAGTTGTGCTCAATTCGCTCAACCTGTAAGTTTGGACTTAGAAGCCGAATCTACAAATGATTTTGAAAGTCGGGCACATTATGAACGTGAATGGCGGTACGAATATAAAATCTTCTAGTAGTTTTTTTTTATATAATATTATAATATGTATTGTATTGTTTTTGCAAATCGATTTATACGATGTATGTTTATTTACTAATAGATATCTACGAAATAAACGACAGAGAAAGGAAGTTAAAGAAGAACAAATTAAAGCTATAAATGGACGAATAGAATCCCAAGTGTTTCACGCGCGCTGTCCTCAACAACCAGACGTTTTACTTTTTCATCCCTTTGACTCTCATTTAGCAGTGGCATGCAGAGATCATTTTGGGTAATTTGTTCTATCAATTAAATTATTTTAAGATCTTTATTTAATCAATAGTTTTAAATAATTTTACTTTAAAGAAACGTTCATTTTAACATTTCAATAGTATTCTCGATTTAATGATTAAATTCTTGCAGTATTTGGGATTGGCATAGCGGTACGAAACTAACGTATCACGCCAGTCGTGGAAACAGACCATCCCGAATTACCACCATGAAATTCATTAATTCGCACGATGTTGCATTATTGATGGTTGGCTCTGATGATGGTTCTATTAGAGTCTGGAAAAATTACTACAATATGTTGGGGCGAGAACCGACGCTTTTGACAGCTTGGCAAGCTTTGGCTGATCTACAACCAGTCGTAAAAGTTTCTAACGGTACTACAGGTCTTGTCACAAGTTGGGAGCAACGTTCTTTGACCTTAGCAGTAACGGGTGATGTAAAAAGTGTAAGACTTTATAACGCTGAGACAGAATTAAAAGTGCAAGATATTCCAACAGGAGCTGATTGCTCTGTTTCCAGTTTGGATACTGATGGCTTAGGTATTGTTTTTTTTTTGTTTTAGCAAAATATATAATTATAGTTATTATTGAAAATTTCGATTGTAGCAAGTAAAAAAATTATCGTAATATTAAGAAATTTTTTAAAAATGGATTATATTTTTTTAAAGGTAACTTAATGGTGCTTGGTTGCGGAGACGGTTCAGTTCGTATCTTTGATAGAAGGTTGCAACCGACAGAAGCAAGAGTTATGACATATAGAGAGCATAATGCATGGGTTGTAGGTGCATACCTCAGAAAATCTACGAGTTCTCCTGTTAAACTAATTTCTGGTTCGTCAACTGGCGATATTAGATTTTTCGATCTCAGAAAAAATTCATCCGCTAATGTGGTACAAACGACACAAGGGATAAATTCTTTCGTGACACACGAAAATGCAGATATATTTGCCTGGTAATTTCTATAAATTTTTATTTTGCATAAAAAAAAATATAAATTTCAAGTAAAAAAATTACAATTAATTTAATAAATATAATATTTAATCACTAAAAATCGGATAAGATCGAAAGCCTCTTTATAAAAATTTGATTTAATTTTAACAGCTCATCAAATCAATGCATCAGCATATACAACATTTCGGGACAACATCTAAATACAATCAAGTTCCATGAAGGATTTATGAGTACGCGGATCGGAGCAGTGACTTGTCTTAATTTTCACCCTCACCGAGTCGTTCTATCTGCCGGCTGCGCAGATAGCATTGTGACAGCTTACGCCTCTGAACACCGCAGATGACCATCTGATATCGACCTACTATAGAGCTACTTTTCACACCTCGTCCGTTGAGATGAGCAGCTCAAGGTCGATTACTTTATTATCTAACAGGGAATGATGTTAACTAGATCGAGAATAGTAATATAACGATAACTATTTTACTCCTCGACTTGAAACTTGCGATTTCATTCCGCTTCTCTCGGTCTTTGAATGTATTATATATGAAAACGCTATTGTTTTTGACAATTTCGACGAATCGCACTATACCAAAAGCTATGCAGCAGTACGATTATTAATTTTGTTACGTAGTGTATAACTTTTATGAGGTACGAGACACTTTCGCGAATTTGTACCGGTTAATGTGATATTTTTAAACCACTACGATTATCGCCGCCAAGGAGAGATGATTAATGTAAAAAAATGTTAAAGCCCTTGTTGAATCGTATGCTATCTATGTAAATACATATACATATACGCATATACAAAAACATATAAGATTACAAAAAGAATAAATGCGTTGATTGTAAATCTGTGTGCATGAGAGACGTATGCAAATCGAAAAATGAAAGTGTGATTGATAATGACAAAGGCCTATGTCTGTGTGCTTGTGTATTTGCCATAAAAATTGCATTCGCTTTGGATACCACGATATATGTCTAAGCGCGCGCAAAATAATCACGCGATTGTATAATATTTTCGACAGAGCTTAGTGAAGCGTACTTAACATTTTTTTAAAAGCAAAATGCGCTATTTACAATCGAAAATAGAATTAACATTCTACTGATAGTATGCAAAGGTAAAAAAAAAAACTAGTCAAACAAACATGTTTAACGAGAAATGAATAAAAAAAAGAGTGGATTTTTGAAAATATGAAAAAACAAACGCATATACACACTGCAATGTACCATCTTTGCACATAGTAGCCTTAAAACTAATATAATAATAAAGTACAATGCAATGACAAAGTAAAAATTATTTTGTATTATGACTTTTATTTAAAATATACAGCAATGCATGAATAAAACAATAAAAATTACAGTGTTTTCATTATAATAAATATAAAAAGTGAAATAATGATTTAAGATATAAGTATAATAAAACAAAACATGAATACTCTTGTATAAAAAAAAGTTAAAGTTAGTCAGGTTAAAAACAACAACTCGGCGTATACAAGCACGTTAGGCCCTTCGGTCACGTCGCATAATTGTCATCGGGAGTGCTGACGCGTCCCGTGTTATTGCCATAATCTATTAAAAAACAACTTACAATCGCTTACTAAATCTTCATAGAATATGTGTGTAAGATACATAGAACAGGAAACAAAAAAAAACAAATAGATACTTGGAAGTTGTTTCTTAAGAACTCATATTTTTATTACATTTAATAAAAGTAAACATTGATAAATTCAATTTTACTCGAATAGAAATTTTCAAATAAGGCACTGATGACCCGTCGAGCTATACGCAATTCCGTTAAATGAAGTATACGAACGAACAAGACATCGTCTTATGATTACTAAAACTCTTTGAAAGCAATTGTGATAAGAAAATTAATTCAATTTAATTTATTAACATTTTTATTACTATGCCAACCAACGTTGCTGTAGATGATTTAATATACTTCCTTTATTCAATTTTTTTTTTGAAAACAAGGAAATTTTATGTTGATTTCATATAAAATTTTACATATGTAATATAAATTAAAAAGTGAAAGTAATTAACAACTTGCATTCTTGTAAATAAATATGTAAATTTTAATTTTTTTATCACAATTCAATTGTGTATATAAGAATTACGTATTGTATATACATTGACACTACAAATTTTAGTTAGCACAGTAATTAACACATTTCAGAAATGGCCGAGTAAATATCTATAAAACTGTCCGTCGTAGAAAAAATGACGCTACAGATGAAATAAAAGTTCGCTAAAAAGTCGCAAGTAAATACGCACGCGCAGATAAAAGCGCGAGTTTGTGTCCTATCTAAAAAAAACGCTAATGCATTCATATGTGCGCTTTAGTATCACGGGCGCGGGCTAATTGCGCACGCGACATTCCAAACGTTCCCTCCTGCACTTTTTTTGCTTACGGTGCGCTGATTTCTCGAAAAGTGTCTAAAGAGACGAAAGAAACACACAAGAGATAGACATTAGCCGCGCGCAAGAAGAGAGGGAAAAGAATGTCGGGCGGAAAGAAAGATAAATCGAAGGGCCGCAGCGGGCAATAAATAACCGAAAACCCGGTAAAAGACAAGCAGAAAAGTATCGACGAAGAAAAAGGTGTACGTATAGGCAGCTATATAGCTATATAAGGTGAAAGAGGAAAGCGCGGGATATACCGAAAGAAGAGCGAGAGAGCCGAGGATCCCCCCAAGTGGATTTTCCCATTCGAAAGGCTCTGGAGAGTTTTCTACCTGAGAGATTTTCAACGATCTTTATCTGTTTTTGTCTTCTCCATTTCTCCGCAGCCTCAGCAGCATCCATTCTTCCGAAGGCGGCACCTGCGGATTTTTTCTATTTTTTTTTTTTTTTTTTGCCTCTCCATTCTTCTACTTCTCCGTTTTTCTTCGGTCTTCCTTTTTTTTTTTCATCGAGACGAGAGAACCCCACGAAAATCTGAAGCGGCATTCTGGATGGATTAAGTAGGGTCTGGTTTGGTTGTCAGTTATGAAGGGGCCCAGGGTGCTTATTATTGTGTGCATAGAAAACTTTTAGATGCAGGAAGTCATTGGACTGAGTAAATGCCGGGAAGTTCTGGGCGTGAAATCTGTATAGAGAATAAATGCACGGCTTGGGAATTTGCGTATATTACATGGGTCAGTGAGCTTTTATTAAAGCGAAAGATAATTTTTTAAACATTATCTCGTTATTATTTCCTGTATTTACAGCTACAATATCAATTTTAAAATTATGTAATTATCCAACTAATTGCACATAAATCAAAGAGCGGTATTACGCAATTTTAATGACTATACTAGCGACAGCAAATAACAATGATTAAAATAAGCAAACGATTTAATTTAAAAGACTCCGATCAATCTTTGATACGATATACGTATATCTGACACGATGAGCTTCAGTTTGATAACAAGCAGCGTGCACTTAGCGCGCGCGCGCGCGCACACGCTGCAGCTTATTAATTCAATTTACTACTTGACGAGACTCATTGAAACACCGCTAAAAATTCTTACGTGAGTTATCAGCCTCTGCCGCGATTCTTCCTGTATAAAATGCAAGTAAACAAAATAAGTACTATACTATTCTACTGACAGACTGAAATAACAAAACTTTTTTTTAAGAATAACAATCTTGTATGAAAAGCAATAAGAAGATACTAACAGTTTGAAAGAATGAACTTTTAATTTTTAATTAATCTTTTAGCACTATGGTGGAAGTAGCTGATCAGAGAAGTCTGGAATTGTCATTGATAAAAAAAAGGGCAGCAATCAGGGTTAGAGAGTGAGGTGTAGGCGAGCGGCTGCGGAGCTGGGCGCGAATCAGGGCCCGCTCCTTATTCGCAGCTCATGAAAAGAAAAGCAAGAGCGACGATTAAGCCGACATTAATTACAGGCTGCTCCACTGGCTCTCCCTCTCTCTAGTTATGCGCGCGCGAGCGAAGCGGAAACGCGAAAAAAGCGCTGCCCGCCCGATGTATATAATATATTATAGGTATACACGTATATATATATAGCAGCATTGGTCTGAGCTTGGTGGGGGCAAGGGGCAACTGGCAAGCAGCAGCAGCAGCAGCGGAGACGGCGGCGGGCGGCTAGTGTGCGTCTTGTCTGCTTGGCGCACGAGCTCCGCAGCAGCAGGCAGCAGCTCGGCTCGCGCAGAACAGTGCGCAGTCGGGAATCAGCCGTCGAACGAGCAGTGCGCCGACGATCCGCGCTCCTCTCTATAAGAAGTATCTTTCTCTTGCGCGTGCTAATCAAAGTTGCTTGACGTTTGTTGGCTGCCGCTGCGCTGCTCCGATCCGCGCACAGTTGGATATTCAGCTGACTGACAGAGCGAGTGAGCAGCAAAGTCAAAACGCCGAGGATCCGAGTGAGCGGCTGCGGGGAGAGGTTGGAGCGCGCTCAAAACAATAACATTAAACTGAAACGGCTGGGCAAGATGGACCGGAGCTCCAAGTTCGTGCTCAGGAAGATCGTCATTGACTTTGTCTGCCTGTTCGTAGGTGAGTGCTAGCTGCTAGTATAGTTGGATAAAGTCGCGCGCGAGCGGTGTCAAAGAGAGGCGCGCCTGCATCACGGCTCTAGCGTGTCATCGATGCGATGATGTATACCTCTTCGCGCCAGCAGTCTATATAGCTATATCTAGGCGTTACTATTGCCGCTCTTGCGGGAGCGCGGCTGCTCGATAGCGGGAAATCGAATTCGAAGGGAGACGCTGCTTTCTTGCGTGAAACCGAGGGGAGAAAAGTCGCATGCGAGCCAATTGTATCTTAGGGCCGCGAGCGATCGATTGGCACGCGCCCTCTCTCTCTCTCTCTCTCTTGCACTCTCACTCTATATATGCGCTGGCTCAGCCGCGGACCTTTTCGCGCACGCGGGGGCGTCAATGACCAGAGGGGGAGAGCTCAGTCACGGGCTTTTGTGCGTTGCCGGGCGCAACCGAGCTGGCCACACAACTCCCGAGCAAGTCCATTCAAAATTGCATCTTTTATACACTTTTTTCTCACTCACCTACATTTTATACAAGACAGTTGAGCTACCCTGTAAACACTCGTCATTTTATTATTATAGGCAAATTCTCTCTTATGAAGATACATTGAATTTTTAGCGCTTTGAAATGCATACTAGTACCTTTTCGCGTTTTGGAGCAATCTCAGTTTGGCAATCATTCCCGCAACTTATCTAATAAAATAATTCTATTTTCTCATAAACTAATATAGCTCGAGTATTAATCTATTATAAGATCATTTTTCATAATGACATTCTATTTCTTATAACCG
>JAPYZB010006198.1:0-12717 GCA_030522745.1 Eupelmus kiefferi | reverse complement strand
GTAAAATTAAAGCTTGTAATGGACAAGCTACATAACGGAGCAGGACAAAAAAGGCAATCGCCTGATGCGCGCAACATTTTGCAGCGTTGAGAAATTTTACAAACTACTATTAATTAAGCCAGCTCTCGCACACAGAGACACAGAGAGGTATGGTCGCGCACGTACTGGACGAGCTCTCGATGCCATTATGCAGCCTGCCTCCCCTAATGCGAATTCCGGATGATCCTATCAGGCTGCAAATGGGGCGTGAGCAAGCGGCAGAGCGAGAAAGCGAGAAAATTGGAGAAAATTTCTTCATCTGAGCCGGGTAGCCGCTATGCGCAGTCTGCAGCTCCAGCTACCATTGCCGTGCGCATGGCGTATTAATGGAACTACGAGCGACCCGAATGCTAATGACTTATTACCAGAAGCCGTTATTACAGTCACGTAAGTGCCTCAGACGTAGAGGGAGAGAGAGAGCGAGCTAGGATATGTACGGCGCGAAACATTGTTGGAAATGCTCGGATATATATGTACGCTCGTTGGTGTAACGATCCCCAGACGCCGGTAATGATGATATAGGTGAAGAGAAACGTCTTTGAGCTGCGCGTCGTCGGATGAAAACGGACGACGCTAGCTAGCTTTCCATGCGCGGCGTGCGCGACAGAGAAAAAAAAATTGCACCTACACACACGCTGATTAATCGCACGTTTTAATTGCGTTTCTTTGACTTAATTTCTTCTCGCTGAGCGCGCTTTTATACTATTTCTCAGCTCGAGCGTAGATTGCTTTTCGCGCGCAGCTCGATTCTCCACTCGTCAATTTCCACTCGAGTTGCGTTTTCTGCCCCGACTTGTGTGAAAGGGGCGCGCTAACAATGTGCGCGCGCTCTCCTGTAAGCGCGGAGAAGTTCGCTTCGCCAGTAATAATGAATACAGCCGGGCTGAGGCTGTAAAATCGCTTTTCACTGGGGAAACAAAAAGTAAAGTGATGTATGGAGCAATAAACGGATTGATCCATGTAGTTCGCAGTGATATCTCGCTGTGCTTACAAGTTGTTTATTTCAGGTTGCAATATCGCAGCTTTGATTATTATTGATTTGTAATTGTGGAAAATTGATTTGATATTAAAACAGTTATTTAACATTCTTCGACAAATAGAAAGAAAAATAAGCAAACTTTAAATTTAAGTACTTTATACAGGTCCGCCCCTCCATAAATGTCAGAAAAACAAAATTCTTCGTTTTATTTAACTTTGCCTTAAAGCAAGTAAATTACTACGAGTTACTCCATCCAAGTTATTCTGCTTCTCCTTTAGCACGAGTCCAAGTATTTATACATAATTTCGTACTTAAAACTAAAGTAGCGCAGTCACCACGAATTACTCCATAATTGCTGATCTACTAATGTAAAATAACTGAGGACACTTGTATCTTCCGTTCTCATAAGCCTCGATGTTATCAAAACTGAGCTAATCATATTAAACGAAACAAAACAACTTAGCAAAAATATGGCAACCATATCACCAAGAGCAGTGAGAAAACATCAGACCTACTCATTCAAAATAGTTCAAGTGCTCCGCTCGTGCAATATCCTTAAGAAACTCGGAAAATTTCGCACGTGTGCGGAAACCCAGTTTTCCATCGCGATATACCCAAATGAAAAAAAAGAAAACATTGCGCAGAAAAATGAAGCAGCATCAATTCCCCCTCTTTCTATATCCCCCCCCCCTCTCTCTCTCTCTCACTCTATCTCTATAGTTTCGCAATACCGGCGAGTTCGCACGATACGCGACTAATTAGAAATGTATGTTTTTTTCAGTCGCGTGGTGAAACTGGCCGTGCTATGCGCACAATGCAAGAGACGTGTGGCACAAAGAGACGCTATACAGAGGCGTGTCCCTCTTCTTCATCAACGAATTAGGCTGCGCGCAGTCTTTTTGCGCGAAGCGCGAAGCTCGTTACTTTTAGAGCTAAAAGGGCAGCCACGCGGGGGTGCGAACGACCGGGGCGCGCCGAGCGCGGAAAAATTTAATTTCTCTAAGTGTGACACAACTCGAGATGTGATGAGTATAGAATACCTTTTTGAGGGAATTCGCGTGTTTTATCAGAGATACGTTTGATTTTTTGACCATAAGGAATACGTGGCATAATAAATTTTACTTAGATAAGAAATAATTTTTTAGTTGCTATGTTCGAGAAAGAATACAATAATAACTTCAAATTTCTGGCTAGAAAAGTATAAATTAGCCTTAATCCGGGTAAGGAAATTCCGTTGCAAAAACAAATTTTATTACAAATTTTTTCGTTGCACATAAAAGCCGCTCCATCGCTGAAACTCCTCGCTCAATCACATTTCAAAGTAACTGCCTTAAAATTTAGTACCGTCGAATCGCCTGCCCCGCCGGAACGCGCGTGTTACACCGCTTCGTTAATCGCACTATAGTCGCACTCGCTCCGCATTTTTCCATCCAGGCGCCCGCTTCGCATTCTCACCATAGCTCCACCCTGTCGATCCGCGCCAGTTGGCTTACACATTTTTTTTTTGTCGTTTCAATTCGCGTTGCGACAAAGCGCAGCGTCAGCAGCCTCTTTTGAATCGAGAGCACGAGAAAGAGAGGTTTGTGTGTGTGTTTGTGTGTACTCCGAGCCCTGGGTTATATTGGCATCGCAGAGCGCACGGCCGTAGAAAGGTCGCTATCGAATAGCGTACCTCTCTTGTTGTCCTTTCACCCGTTATTTGTTCATTTAGAGCGTCGAAAGCGCGCACGGAGCACACCTCGATCACTTACACTCTCGGCTCTCTTTTGCGCGGCGGCTCGGTTACTCGCGAAGCGGAGTTAAGGAGGATCCGCGCAAGGCTTGCGCTTTTGGGAGTGCAGAGACAAATTTTGGATTGAATTTAAATTGGTAAATTTTGTTGGCGGGCGAATTCTTCTTAGAGAGTTGAGAAGAGCCGCCCTAAAAATGCACCGTTCCGCGATTGTGTGGCTTCTGAATGGATGCGAAGCGTACGCTAGGAACATGGAATTTTCATCAAGATATTTTTTTGCTGAACTTATGCCTGTGCATAATGCAGTATACATGCTTCTGTGTATGGAAAGGCAAAATTATAATTTAGTTTCGCATAACGTAATTTAATTTTGTACATGAGTTTGGAAATAATGAAAATTTACAGTCTTGCTTATGTGTAAAATATTATTTTCTGATTCATTTCTTGCAAATGTCAAAGTATATAAAAGTATTAAATTATTAATAAAATAAACCGAGTCTACTTATTTTTTATTAAAAAAATTTTTTTTCCAGTAGTTAAAATCTATTTTTATTGGCTTATATTTTTATTTCGATAAATCCTTACTAAAAGCTTTTCTTTGTTTTATGTAGAAAAAGGTTTACTCAATGTTGCTGACGTCAAAAATGAATATTTTCAAAATAATTTTTATTTATTATAGGGCACGACAGAGCTCCTGAAGGTAAATTTTCGAAGCGATTGATGCATATATGCGGCAATGTCACTCTTATTCTAGCTAACTTATTATTTTTTTATTTAACTTTAGTTACTATATATATTTTTTTCTATTTCTTACTTTTCTATTGAATTCATTCGAATAGTTGTGTTCATGCCCTTAATCCTGGGTCGCTCTGTAAATATTAGAGTATTTCTTATTATCACCATCAGATACTTTTTTGAGTTTGAAATAAAAAGTATCCTTAAAATAAACAAAATTAACCTTATGTTCAAAGTCAATCGATTCATTGAACTAAACTCTATAAAATTGTTTTCAATAGTTATTAATTTGTAAAAAAACTTTTATTTTAAAGCGTATCCGCAAAACATTTAATTATTTCCATTGAATTATTAAAAAAGTCTAATTGAGATAAAATTTTTAAAGATTTTCAAAATAAACAGAAAGAAGGAACATACAAATCTTCATTAAAATGATTTGGTTTAATTGCAGTGTTTTTTAAATTCAATAAGTAAAGCAGTCTTGAAATGAATTAAATATTAGTTACAATTATTTGCTTGTTGATGATTTGAAGTTGATATTTTTACCATGCATATATCAGCCTCTCTCTCTCTCTCTCTCTCTCTCTCTCTCTCTCTCTCTCTCTCTCTCTCTCTCTCTCTCTCTTTCTCTCTCTCTCTTCCCCTCCCTTCCTCTCTCAGACAATGCAACTGTCAGCTCCAGCTAACCTCGAAATTTCTTTCCTTCAATTTCCTTTGTCCTCCAGCCACTCTTCTCTCCACAGAGCTTCTTCTGCATATTTAACTTGGACTCGTGCAGCCAGCTCACTCTTGCTTCTCTCTCCGCATTAGCCCTGCAGCTTCGTTTCCGTTTGATAAACGACTGCTACTGGTTTCTGCGCTGCTTGCCTGATCGTCCTCTGCTTCTGACGATTGCTCGATCGATAATGCGCTGCGCACGTATATATACGGAGCCTCGCTGCTTGCATGAAAATGATGCTCTTTTCTTTTTTACGCCGCCCGCGAGCTACCGTTCCGATGTCCTTTCTGCGATTTCTCGTAGCGCGCAGCGTGTGCCATGAAATAATGCACAAAGGAGCGCTACTGTTGACGTTTGGCTAAGGGAGGACGTAGTGATATTTTATTTGCAGACGGATAAATAAATTTGAGTAGTGAGCCTGATAGCTGTATTGAAGTCAGTAGGACAATCTACGGGTGATAAAAATAACTCTGATCTTTTGTTTATTGGTTATTGGACTAATATAGAATCCATTTCAGAAGTACAGTGGCAGTCTAACCGTATTCAGCTCAATTCTACTGTTATCGTCTTGCCGTTCCTTTCCTCAATCTACTTATCGCACAAGAAGCGGCGAGGCAGAATAATGTCAACAGCAATGCTCCGAATAGATTTCATGCATTTTCTTAACTAAACGAATAATCTGAATGGAAAACGAATTCACTTCTTCTTTTTCTTGTTGAAATATCAAATTACTCGGTATACCCAAGCTTAATAATAATTAAATACACACTTACCAAGGATCGGATAATGTTTGATCAAATAATTGTAAAAAATCGTTAACCATCGCTCCTTTAATCTTTAAGAAAAACAGTCAGAAAAAAAAGAAGAAAAAAGTGCCGAGTACCTTTATTATCTCAAGAGTGCACATATTCACTCATAGTCCCAACCCTCGCGCAGTCTTTTGTCGTTCACTTGACAAGAGAAAGATATTCTCCGGAAAAAGTGCACGTCACATGTAGGTTCAGATTACCGACTCCTTAGAAAAGGCTTGAGTGCTTTATTGAGGATCGCGACGTACGACCGCATTTAACTAAAAGGGCAGGTCTTGCGAAGATGAAAGTTGCTTACTTTTCAGAGGATGAATGCGGCTGCTTCTTGAGAAGTCTACGAAGCAACGAGTATAATTAGATGGAGAGCCGTAAATTGATTACAGCTTTTGGTGTATGGAAGGATTTGCGTGTAAGTAGAAAGGTCGTGATGAAAATTAAATATTTACCTTGGTGATGCGAACCGGTTGCGTTCGAGTCAATAACTCGTGTGCTAGACAAGTTTTTTCTTCAAAATTTCACATAAAGTGTTAGATAGCGCTCGGTCGTTGGAAAACGTTTGATGTACATCGAATGTAAATCCTATGTTTATTCAGTGTGATTCCTTCACGAGTACGTGCATGTCCTCTCGAAACACAAACAATTTGAAGTACATATTTTATGTTTATCTTGCGGCCGATATGACGGATAGTTGGGATTGCAAGAGAGCCGTGGAAATTTATGTCTCGCCTGCTTTATTATATGAGTTGCATAAAATGTTACGGCTCAGCCATATTAATTTAAAAAACAATACTCAAAAACTAATCACCGCTGAATAATCAAACAGCCAAAGTAATAAATTCAACAAAGGGAGCAGCAGCGCCGCGCGCAACAGTTCGCCTCACAAGCACTTTTCCACCAGCATTTCTCGCTGACACTCTAATGATGGATCTGAAACTTTCACACCGATTCGATGTAGAGTAGTCATCGTTTCTAGATCCCAAACGCGCTTCTCATGATCCTCGCTGCGCGAGTACACCTGAGCCAAGCCCAAGGCATCCCATCCATTCACGCGCACATACGATTAGCCTAGTAATTCTTTTCTCCGCGCAACGTCCCACCTTCACCGATGTACATTACGAGAAGCCCGAAAAAAAAGGGACCGATCCAATACGTAACACCTGGCGCGCGCGTCTATAAGGCACGCAATCTCTGCACCCGGCGCAGCATCCGCGAAGAGCGTTCACCTTTCTTACAACGCATCCACCCACACACAGAGATACGCATGCACACACACACAGTCACGTGTATACAGCTCGATCTGCCGACCTCTCTCGCAGAGCGAAAAAGCCATTGAAAGTGCGCGCGCGGCTGGCTTCCTACTCTCCCGCAGCCTCCGAGATGGCATCGGGCGCTGCATCTCGGCGACTTCCTTAAGCAGAGGCGCTCTGAATCCTTCTGATTTGCGCGCAAGCCTCTTGCGCAATTGGACAGTCGCGCGGTGCGCGTAGGCCAATTTTGAGGCCGATCGGTGACGTAAGGGGATTTTGCGAATTCGAGTCGACGAGGTCGGCGGAGTCGGGGTAATGTTTTTGGCGGGGGAGAGCGGGAGGTTTGCTCTTTGTTTTTAATGAGGATTGTTAGCGCGCTTATTCAGCGTTAATTGGCTCGCGCTGAATATAGACGGGGACCTGATGAATGATGACTATTGATAACTCGTCGGCATGGTAATTTCGCAAGTTTTAAGTGAGATGTAGTTACTGTTTATTCGCGAGTAGCTTTCTTAATAGAAGGTAATCCATAGCCCTCGCGCGCGTCGCCTCTGGAATACCGAGAAAACCACAAACTCGGTATCGGAGAAGCAGATCAGAATTTACAAATGTTATGCTCCACGTCTTGAATATCAATCCTGGAAAAACTTTATATTTATAGTCGTTGCGGATTTCTGCAGTTTTGTCGTCAATTAATTGCCAAGCGAAACGTCACGTACGCGTGAAACGCTGATTCAGTCTCCAATTACACCGCTCATATATAATATTTTGCAAAGACCTCGCGCCAGTCTTACCAGAGCCGGGATTTTCTACTTAACGCTCCCAGAATCCGTTTCCATCAGGCCCGCGCAGCTGAACCGTTCCGCAGCAGCTACTCCCAAGCCAATAATCATACCCTTAAACTCCATATAAGGCTGCAGCCGGTAAAAGTGACACCAATTACCTCTAAACATTGAGAACTAACGAAACAAAAAACGCACCCGTGCGCGCGCGTCACCAGCCACGTAATAACGGGGCGCAACGTGAGCACGCGATAGCATCTCAGCGCAACTCTGAATAAAAGCAAACAATTATCGAATCATGCTAGGCTCTCGCCCTCTCGCAGCAGGCGCTCTCGGTCTCGCCTCCGAGAAATACCATCCATACCCCTTGGCCTCCAACTCTCTGGCAATCGTCCTAGCTCGAGATCGCGCCTCGCGCTCGGCGCTCGCATAGAGAAAGAGAAAGAGCCGCGCTGGAGAAGGACGCACTTGCCCTCTCGCTCGGCTAGAGAGGAGCTCGCTTGCGCGCGCCAAGGAGAAGAAGGGAGGAGCGCTCGCTCTACGAGGAGCCCTCCTGCTCTCTCTCTCTCTCTTTCTCTGTCTCTCGCGTCCCCCCATGCCGCCGCCGCCGCCGCTGCAGCAGCCAGGAGAGAAGCGAAGGACCATCTTATTAGGCCCACACGCTATATAAACACAGGCAGCCGGCATGGCGAACAGTCAGCCAGCGACTTTATACGCCGTCGGGAGCCCGGCCGTACATGCGTAACGTGCTGCCACTCTTTGCATTAGCATCTTTGCACGGATAGACACGCACGAGTCGATTCTTTGTGAGTGCCAGGCATCGCCGATTTTGTGATTTTTTTTTTCGTCCTACGTTAAGCTTCTTTACTCTTCTCGGCTTCTGCTTGTTGCGCTGTTTGAGAGAGGTGGATTACTTTTTTTTCTTTGGTTGTTCGCGCAAGGCCTTTGGGTGTTTGTTCGCGCTGTGAGAAGACGGATTCGGAGGAAAGTTTATGGATGTGCGCCGCGGAATGAGCTAGTCAAGCTGCGTGCTGAGAAAGGAGTTTCGCTGTGTCGGGCGAACAGAGTTGAGAGGAGGCCGGTATTGTTTATGGATTTGTATAATGCAAAGTTAAATTAGTGAATCATCGTCGCGGTAGGTGATTGTTCGCCTACTGCTCGGCTTAGCGGTTGTATTCACTTATTGAGATAATGCTTAGTTACTTTGGACTTAGCGGAGCAAGTTTAAACGAGCGCTTATAGATTGTACGCGCTTGTAACTAAAGACTTGATTTTGTTTCCATAGTGAAGCTAGCGGTATTCTGTTAAACTATTGTACTATTCTTATAACTTTCATTGTTGTACGTATTTAATTGAAATTATCTATTTTTAGAGTAAATGAAATATAATATTTATAAAACTTTTTGAATTTATTAAAGATCTATTTTCAAAAGCTAGTATTAAATTTAAACTCAACATTTTGCAATAAAAAAAGAACATAAAATATTTATTTAATTACTTCAAACTGAATATATACATGCAATAAATGTATACAAGTAGTTAACTGTGTAATATACTGACTTCGTGTTACTACCTTTCGTGATGAAGACTTTATGAAACACTGTCTAAACAGCTGTATGAAAATTGATGCCGTCCAATTACTCACTTTTCATTAAGAAGAACTTGTAGTATATTTCTCTTTACACAGTTACCAAGCATAGTTTCAGAAATATTCTCGAGAATTTTAATTTATCTCAATAAATATTTTCATCCGTAAAAGGAATAAATAAAGTATTAAGTTTAATAAATATTTCAATGTAAAAATTCTGCTTGTTAATTGTTATTACATCGCTGTTTATTTATCTTTTTGATTTATTTTTCTTAAAAGATCAATTTTCTTTTATTCCAGTTGCTTAATAAAATTACGTATTTATTATCAATGATTTACTATTGAAACTCAAACAATACAATTTAAATCAATATAAAGCAAAACTTTAAAGCATAGTTTAATCAATATTTAGAATCAGTCTAATTGCACTCTAATTACCATTAGATAAATTTCATTTATCATTTTATCTTGATTAACTATTTTTATTGAAAAGTGAGTCAAGCGAAATAAAACACCCAAAGGCTTTTAATACTCAAATCATCTCCACTTCACACCGTCTTATTAAATTTAATAAATACGAACCGCTTCATATCCACTTATATCACTCTCAAATCAACCAGAAAAAAAAGAAACACAGCCAACAAGAGCCGAGAAGATTGTGCGTCGAATAACGATTCATTCTAACCAGCGGTCTATATATTTTCAAAAATAAAAAAAAACTTCAACCAAACAGTCGAAGGAAACAGCTTGCAAGCTTCGACGCAAGCATCAGAGCTGAGAGCAGATTCGATCGGCCGCTGATTGAGGCCGCCGAGGGATCGTCTTGAAAACTGCTCGTTATCGGACGGAGAAGGAGAGGAGACGCCGAGGCGGATAACGAGCCATCGTCATGTTCCTAGGCGCGTCACGAGTGCAGGTAAAGTATCTCGCCCGGTCTTACGTAGGCGCGAATTGCTTGGATTTTATTTGCGAGATCCGGTTTATTTGACGGATTTGAGAGGGAGAGCTTTTATACGTGGAGACGAGCTGATACGAGGGGTCTTATTTCGTGATATGTCAGAGGGCTCGGAGATTTTAGCGGTACTCGGCTTTTTATGGGGAGGCGAAAGGTTTATTTTGTTTATGGTTGATTATGTTTTTTTATCAACTTGTACATAAAATGACGTTATAGAAGATAAACCGTTTTTTCTTGTTTTTTCAAAATCAAATTATAAAAAAAATCATGATTCTTGTTAACTATAATTTTAAATTCAATAAAACATTGTATACCTTGATTAAATTATATTTACAAGAAAGCATTAATTATAAATACTAGTTCAATTTTTAGTTTAATTAATAAATATTACAAATCACTAACATTTCTAAATAAACTAAATTAATATTACTAAATAAAGAAAAAATACGTACAAAAATCGGTAAAAAATAATAATAATTGCCTAGACACACGTACTCTCTTAAAAATTCCCTAAATAACTAATTAGTTTCGAGGCGAGATAGCCGCAGCAACCCTTCGCGCGATCACGTAGCCACTCTGTGGCCGCAGCTTCAAAGTATAGCGCCTCCGCCCACGCCAACACACATCCTACTCGTATCTCCAACCTGTATCTTGTCTCTAATCGTCTGTGTGTTTGTGGGTGGCTACATGCGCCTGTATGTGCGTGTGTATGTCTCGCCAAGATACGGCGCGGCTATTTTGAAATTTCCTTTGCTAAGATGCTTATCGGGCACACCAAAATTTATCCGGAGGTCGCCATAAGGTGCAGGTGTAGATGCGACGCGGACACACAAACAGGCACGATAAGCTGGCCTTGATTCCGTGGGAAAATTCGCTGGCTGCTAATTGGATTTCGGTTGTGTTTGAGAATGAAAACCGAAGTGTTTGAGATAGTTATAATTAAATAAATTAAATTTGGGATCATTGTCTAAATGATTTATTATTCATAATATAAATTAAAATTTAAAATAAGTTAAAGTCTAAATTTCAAAATTAAATATATTTTGATAAATGTATTAATAAATTATTAAAAAATATCGGTTAAAATGTAAAACTTACAAGTACTATTGTACCGAATCATTTTATCTTCATTGAAACAATAAGGCTATACATTACCTGAATCTATCATTCTTGAATTGGAAAATGCATATGTCGTTACCATGAGTAAGAAAAACATCGAGAGTACGACTAAAACGATACGGTTGAATGTAGACAAAGAGTTCAGTTCTCTTTACGTGAAAAATGAAAAACCATCTCAATTGTATCTGTTCTCTGACAAGACAAACATACGTATTTTAGTTCACCACAAACAATCTATAATTCCATTTTAAATTTTTGATGCAGCAAAAGAAATTTAGTGTATAAATTGATGAATTTTTGTATATTTATTGTAAATAATACTACGTGTTAGTTATCCAAAAAACTTTCTATTCACTTTTTATTAATCAAAACACAGCCAACCCTTCGCATAAAACACTATTTTTCGAAAAAAATCCTCAGTATTTTTCTAGATTACCCATCTTTTGTCGGGAATCTCCAGTGCCTCTTTAAAGCACCGGCCTCCGCCCTAATAAAAATTCGTAAATCCATACATTCCCGATCCCGCGGATAAAGCCGGCCGCGAGTGAGCGCGTCGAAAAAAAAGCGCAGATATAAACCAGCGACAACAAATTTCCAACATCAGATAAATATTTGCCGTGAGCTTTGGAATAACAACGCACAATATTTATCTCCCATAACAGAACTCTCTCTCGGCTGCGCGCGAGCGACCGCCCGCGGCATCCGATCCTCCGAGGCTCCCGTCGTATTTATTGTGTACACACGCAGCCGCGCGTCCTCTCTTTCATCGTAGAGCGGGGATTTTTGCGCCCACGCTCTCTTTTTCTCATTGTCGAAACGCCGCGCACGCGACCGCGATACAAGCGAAAAGGCCTTTTGCAAAATCTGATCTTCGTCCGCGTGTATGTGTACTTGGCGCGTACATCGTTCGCTTTATTTTTTTTCCTAGTTTTTCGAGAGGAGTTTCTATATTCGCAGAGAGGAGAATTTATTTTTCCGGCGCCTCGATTTTTCCTGTGTCTCTGCTGTATCGTCCAGGGACTTCTGAAATTTCGTCGAGATACGCGCCGAGACAGTAAAGCGATGCGGATCGGATGTGTATTATATGCAGAGGCGCGCCGAGGCCATTTTTGAATTTTTGTTCGCGCAAACGCGAGAACGATGGGGCGAGCTGCCGGGGTGGAGCGCTTTCCGCGACGGTCCGTTATGAGAATTTGATATTTTTTGGGATAAGGTTTTGCGCATGCGTGGAGTGTTCGCAGTTTCAAGTCTTATTAAAAGAACATAAATCATGAAAAGTCTAGGGCGCGCGAAGCGCGTTTCTCTAACTCTAGTACATATAAATCAATCAATGTGCTTTCACGTTTTACATCGCTTTTACAAAAAACGTAAAAGCTTGCATTTCAAAATATACTTAAAAAAACATGCAATATCAAGAAGCACGATTCAAAATTCAGCCAACTAAAAAGAAAAAGAGAATGCTCGCAAATGCAGAACGCCGCTGCATCCATACGTATATATCCACTCGCGCTGCAGTCGCCGAAAGATCTTTGCCGTCGGGCGTACACAGAGCGAAGAGTCAGCTTGGCGGGGCTCGCGCGGGAGAGTCGCGTGACAAAGCAGTTACGCCGCTGTACGTATATATACATATGCGCTAGGTGTACAGGCGGCCCTCGACAAATGAAACTGTCGCCGTTGGCTTGAATAATCGCTCTCTTGTTGCCGGTATAAATTACGGCATTTCAGATCCTTTCGCGCTACTCGCGCCGCACACACACACACACATGCACGCACGAGGCGCATCGCGCGATATTAAAACGGAAAAGACGGGATGGAACGACAGGATATACAGGCTGAAATGTCAAGGAGAGAGATCGAAGCGGCGGCGGCGGCGCGATTATTCTTGCGCGATCGAGTTTGCATTGTGTCTCCTCCCCCGCGCGATTGCGGGTATAGAGACGTTGACGGCGCCGGTGCGATGACGAGAATGGCCTTCGTGGACGGCGAGGCTGAGCTGGAGACAGAAAGAGATGCT
>JAPYZB010006196.1:0-10963 GCA_030522745.1 Eupelmus kiefferi | reverse complement strand
TTTTTTTTATTTACCAGCCGAGGCTCTATTAATAAGAGGCAGCAACGTCGCGTATCGACGAGGACGAGGGGGGACGACGTCCCGCCTGCCTGCTGGCTGCACACTCCCCTTTGACACACAGCACGGTGGTTCGCGCGCGCGCACTCTTGGCTCTCGCGCTCTCGCTCGCTCTACGCCTCTCTCTATCTCTCTCCTTCCCGATGTATTTATATATGCTACGCTATCACTCTCGGCTGGCGCTTTAAAGAAGCGAATATACATGCGATAGGATAAAAAGCACAGACGACACGGTACATATACACTTGGGCCGCGCACAGGTTATAACACACAGACACGCACAGAGACACCGCACACTTGGATATTATATTTTCCTATATATATATATATATTGCACACTATGCCACTTTTCTCTCTCTCTCGCTGTCTGGCTCGGCCGGTGAGTTCCAGTTTCTTGGGCTGCCGCTTGCGCTCGAGACAGAGAGAGCTGGACGCCGGCGTCTTGGTGTCGTCCCGTCGCTCGCGCACACGCGCGCAGGTGGCTACGTTACCAAGTACACAGAGACACACCGACACTCACATAGGCGCGCGCAGAGAGAGACAGAGCAGCAGCACTATAACACAGTCTGCCCCAGCAGCTCGGAGCGTAAGTAGTAGTAGGTTGGCTCGGAGCAGCCGAGTCCAGAAGAGCAGCTGGTGCAGCCGCCGCGTCGCGCGCTCCAAGCGAGCTGGGCTCTCCTCGCTCCGTTTTTCCACTTCCTCGCCTCTATATCTATTATCTATCTACCTGCTGCAGTGCGATTAGCTTGGCCGAACTGTTGTCTTTCTCTCTCGCTCCCGCGGGCACTAGCTGGGCCGCTAACCCGTCACATGATAATACAAGCAAAATTGATCTGCCATGTTGGAAAGTGGTCACTGTTATGAGCGGCCTGCCAGCGCGCTGACGGCAAATGTCCCTATGCCACGCGCTCTGCTGCTTCTCTCCGCTCCTGCTCTCTGATTCTCCCGAACCCACTGCGCGCGCGACTGGCCCCCCCTCTCTCTCGCTCTCCTGCGCGCGACGATTCTCTGAATCTCTCTCTCTGTATATGTAGTGTGCGTGCGGGGGAGCATGCAACTAGGCGCGCCGCCGCTTGCGATCACGCGCTCTCTACGCTAGCGCGACGCGGATCGATAGGAAAGTCAAGCGCCAGCAGAGCCGCGCCGCGTCGACCCGAGCTGTTCTCTAGCCGAGCTTTTCGGCGGCGGCCCGCGAGGCCCCCCGAGCGATATCTATGTACCTGCCTGCCAGCGGCGCTCCCGAGGTGTGTCTTATCGACGATTGGTCACTGGAACTCGGCCCACCCCCGCGCGACTTGGATGTGTGTGCATGCTAATTGCTTTGTCGTCAGAGATGTGGGATTATGTAAAAACGGCTATTTCATGCCGGTTTAGCCTACTTTCGCTTGGGTGCATGTAGGTTTTTAATTTCAAGTTTAATAGTTGCGGTGTAATCGAGCTTGGTTTATTTGTTCGTTATACTTGCGACAGATCAAAGACTATTAGTATAGTCTATTAACTACAATCGAAATGTCGTTACAATCGGAAAAATTTATATTTTTTTAAATGAATTTATTTTTCTTCATAGTTGGATGATTCTTTACGCTCTGTGGATATTTGTAAAATCAACAGGTCTTATGTAAGGATTTTCCCTTGAAAAAGTTTTTTTCTTATCGTCGGAACGGCTGGATTGACTCAGCAGAGCGACTTTAGCATTCAAGCAAATCCGAAGTTTATGTAAGACTTTTTAAATTATAATTCAAAAAGTGTCGACGGTGAATATTATACGGAACGTTGCAATATCCTGACGTTGCTGAAATGAATCTTTCCAGTCTATTAAACCTCGAGCTCCGATTCCAGCAAATATGTTTCATAATGAAAAACTGATTTTTTCGAATCCATTTCAAACAGTTTTAGCTTTTCAAGAGCACTTTATCTGATAAAAACCTTATCTGACCTGTAATTTTTGTGGTCCGTGATAACAGGTTTCAAAATGCTTTAAAAAACGAAAAGGAGCAAATATTACTTTTTATTAATGAACTAAGCTAATCGATTAGTTTTTTTAGGAAAAATCTCATTAAGAAAATATTATTTTATTGCTGTTAAATGGACTTGCGGCGGTTACCTTAAGCACTTGAACTGCAGAGCTCATTCCATCAGTGAATAAATTTTATTATCGTTGGAACGAAAAAACCACAGCACGAACGACTAAGCACCAAACGTGTCACTGAAGATATTCTCACTTCATCTTTCGAAATTACATGTAATAATTTGAAAGTAACATTCGATTATAATGTCAAAAGCAAATAATTACATAGACTTTCATGAAGTATGACTTATTAAAAAGAAAGAAAAGAATCGTCGAATTAAATTACTATTGGTTTGCTGAAAATCGATAAAATACTTTCTTTATTTTAAAAAGCTTGTCAACGGTTGACTACCTATTGAAATATTGATCTAATATAATAAATTATTTAAATATCATCATAAAAATTTTGCGTCCTGCCTTAAGTTCATTAAATTTTAATACATATAATAAAATTAAGAAAGTTCGATAAATTGAGAACAAAGATAAAAAAATTTTCTGTAAAAGAGTGTCTTAACATATATTTATTCCACCAAATTCATTCAAACTACACATTAATTCTATCAGTGCATTTTGAACATGGCGCCACAAAATGCACCAATCTTTAGCGCCCTCTATTGGCGATAAAGCTCAGCTCGAAAATGCATTGCAGTTCTGCTTTTCTGCAGCTCGGCTGCTCTGTTTAGCCGCTCTGCTGTCGTGTAGTCTGAGCGCAGCTGTACTTACCATAGAAGTTGACATTACTCATCAGCTCACGAACACAAACTCCCCCGCTCGACCACAGACGCGGAGAATACCCACACAGCTCCGATATATGACGACAAACGCGTTAAAGATGGCGGCCGTTGAAGTCGAACGTTCAAAGGTGAGCGCTGTTTTTCTTTAAATTTGCTGAGTAATAAACATCTAAACAACTCCTTACTTTAACAAGGCCTCGAGTAACTAAAGTAGATTGTATTTATCGATAAAGATTTATTGTTTTTATTGAACTTATTGTAATATGGAGCATCAAAGGAAAGCTAAGGGCGTTGGTTTTTGATCCATTTTCTTTACTTGGGGAATGAATGTCGAATATGTCACGTTCTAAATCCTTATATGGAATACTAACTGTTTACTTCCGGATTCTTTTGCTACTACGGTTTATTAAATTAATATGATTTTCGTTTAAACAGCTGGATGCATGCATTCGCAACTTGAAATTATCTGGACACGTTGGCTTTGACAGTTTGCCTGATCAATTGGTGAATAAATCGGTGCAAAATGGATTTGTTTTCAACATACTCTGCATCGGTAAGTGAATTCCTTTGTATTTGTATATTAAGTAGGTCATTATTTCATTTTAGTTAGGAAATGTTCAACAAATGTTGTTTAAAGTAACCCGGTTGTTAAAGTAAATATAAAAAATGAAAAAATATTTGAGTTATGTATTTCTTTGTATTTTCATTTCGCAATAATTAAATAAGCAAATTTAACATCTACTATCTTTATAATACAGGTGAAACCGGTCTTGGTAAATCGACACTCATGGATTCATTATTTAATACCAGTTTTGAATCGACTCCAAGTCCACATAATTTACCTGCTGTGAAATTAAAAGCTCATACATATGAGTTACAAGAAAGCAATGTTAGACTAAAGTTAACAATTGTTGATACTGTTGGTTATGGAGATCAAGTTAACAAAGAAGACAGTTTTAAGGCTGTTGTTGATTATATCGATGCTCAATTTGAAGCTTATTTACAAGAAGAATTGAAAATCAAACGATCACTTACTACTTACCATGATAGTCGTATTCACATATGCCTTTACTTCATCTGTCCAACTGGACATGGGTATGTTTATATTTTAAATAATAAATAATAATAAAAAATAATTTAAATGTTGTGACAAATTCATAGATATAATAAAATATAATAAAATTTAATAATTTTTTTTGTTTACAGGTTAAAGTCAATTGATCTAGTTTGTATGAAAAAATTAGATACAAAAGTAAATATCATTCCTATCATTGCCAAGGCTGATACTATTTCAAAGACTGAATTACAAAAGTTCAAAGTAATTTTTTTTATTTATTAAAATTATAGCTATTAACATTTAAAAAAATTTTAATTCTTAAATCTCTTTGTTGCAGAGTAAAATTATTAGTGAACTTCAGAGTAATGGAGTTAATATATATCAATTCCCTACTGATGATGAAAGTGTTGCTGATATTAACACTCAAATGAATGCATTTGTACCTTTCGCTGTTGTTGGAAGTACAGACTTTGTTCGTGTTGGCAATAAAATGATGAGATCTAGACAATATCCATGGGGTACAGTTCAAGGTAAATACATCCATACATAAAAATATGCATAAAACATAAACCTATTTTTAATTAATGATAATTATTCGAAAATATTGTTTCTATATTATGCGAATAAATTTTTTAGTTGAAAATGAATCGCATTGTGATTTTGTTAAACTTCGAGAAATGTTGATCAGAACAAATATGGAAGATATGCGAGAAAAGACACATAATCGTCATTATGAATTATATCGCAAAAAGAGACTTGAACAGGTAAATTAACAGTTTATAAATATCAAATTATATAAAATATGTGTATACTTAAAAATCTAATAAAAAAATATATTTTTAGATGGGATTCTCTGATGTAGATAGTGAAAATAAGCCTGTTAGTTTTCAACAAACCTGTGAAGCTAAAAGATCCACTCATCTTCAAGAATTACAACAAAAAGAAGATGAAATGAGACAAATGTTTGTTGTACGAGTAAAAGATGCAGAAGCTGAATTAAAAGAAGCTGAGAAAGATGTAAGCTAACAGATGTCTACTTATGTATTTAAGTATAATATTAAAAAACTTATGTTTTACTATTAACACTGATATTAACATTATATTAAAACGTTGAATAATTATGAAATAGGATACACAGGCAACATAATTTAATAAACTGTATTCTTTTTCTTTCTTAAACTTAATTAGTTATATTTAACTATAAATATTTATTCTCATTGATAAAAGATAGTAGTTTACATTCTACTTTTTATTATCATATGTTTTAAAATTTTAATTATTTTTAAGTAGTATAAATATAAAAAAAATTATAAACAAAATTATTAATTAATTTTAATCTTTTTATAGCTCCACAATAAATTTGACAAATTAAAGAGAGATCATACTGATGAGAAGAAAAAACTTGAAGAAAGTCGCAAAAAATTGGAAGATGATATCCAAGAATTCAACAGACGAAAAGCTCAAATTGCTATGCAATCCCAATCACATCACACTCTTACTCTTGGAAAGAGCAAGAAGAAGTAAATTTCATCTATTTATTTCATCAGTTGACTTTCATTTTTTGCATTTATTTATAATAATTCAATTGCAAAAATTGATTAGATTTTACTTAATTCCAAATGAGAAAAGTATTTTAAAGCTTCGTGTCTACCAATGTCTTATTTATCCAAAGTTTACAATATACATATAATTATTTAAAATTACTATAATCAATTAATTCGCAATTCGTAAGATATTTTTAAACAAGTATTGAAAAGGCTACTTAGTATTTAATTTTTATATACTTTTTGATAGACGTAATTTTACATTATATAGCTAAATATTGTCGTTGGATAAATCTTTATACAAACAAAAAAAAAAAAAAAAAATAAACGAATTATTTACGTAATATTCATCTTTATCTCACTACCTCCCTTGTGATTGTTTTGGATAAAATAACTTAATTTAATAAAAAGTAACGCAAAAGTTTTAGAATTAAACATTTTATTACTCAACAAAAAGTAACAATAAAAACCTAGTATTAACTTTGAAATTAACTTAAACATTTTGTTACGATATAAATTCAAAGTAGAGAGCACTTACATACAACTCATTCTTCGAGCAAAAAGTGATATAAACATAATAATATAAAAGCAGGTACGGTTACATTACTTACATACGATCTGCGATCGATTAGTAGAAGTAGATTAAGACAATACATTATGGCGAAAATATAACGTACATACTACAGCTACGGCATCGCAGAAATAATTATCGATCGATTCACGCTTTTTTTATGTAAAAACTTTCCTTCGAGCTCTGCAAAGAAAGTTCGAGTTCCGAAGCAAAGATTAGTTAACAATATCACTCAATTATACAACTTTCAATTTTCTCATCAGTATTTTAGGCTTTTCATTGTTTTCAAAAGATCCATTACTTGATTTAAATAACGTACTCTTGTTCAATTTATGTTGATGCGTTAATCTCTTTATTTAGAAAATCATCTGTGGCGCGAAGTACGAAATCGTCTTCAGATTTCGAAGATATTGATGAGATCAACTATGCACCACTTCTACAATTTACTGCAAGAAGCCGCGAGAAAAGAAATGCCTAAAAAAGTCCTTATTCGTAATGCCATTACGTACGTATTCAACGAATATCCGTGTAATCGTGATCCATACATGAAAATTTGTCATTTCGAACGAAATAATTATTTGAAATATGCCCAATTCAACATATCAAATAAATCTAAAACTATTTATACAAGAAAAATTTCGCAGATTTTTTCATTCGCAATTTTCAAAAATAAAGTTTTAAAAAAATAATTTTTAATAAATACAATAATTGAGAAAGCGTTCGCGTCTTCGTACATCATGTATACCGCCACGTCTTATTGGATTATACAAATCACGCAAACTATTTGCGTCTATCATCCATTTTTTTATTCTTATGTACAGGAAAGTGCAGAAAGAGCGTGGGGTGTCATTTTTATTTCCCATATTGTTTTCTTTCTTTCGAACGTAATTATCGCATACGTCTCTAAAGAATTATATAGCCTCAACGCGCCGACAAAACTTGTCGAACGATTCTCTGCTTTGGTATTCCTTTGCACGTCGTGCCCTTGCATTTCTGAAAAAATCAAACATAAATGAGCATTTCTCCCATTATAATAGTATTAATTCTTTTCCTTATCGTCTCTATTAAAGACGTCGCGATTACGCCTGCTTTTCACATAATTAACGCGCGATTTTTTTTATTCTACGGTTTATTATATAAAAGTAGAAAAGATATATTTATACATATTTTTTATTACTGTAATTATTACGTAATCGTAAGAAATTTAATATGATTTTAG
The DNA here is from genome assembly GCA_030522745.1 of Eupelmus kiefferi. Classification (NCBI taxonomy): domain Eukaryota; kingdom Metazoa; phylum Arthropoda; class Insecta; order Hymenoptera; family Eupelmidae; genus Eupelmus; species Eupelmus kiefferi. Next base: position 3,713 of record JAPYZB010006196.1, on the reverse strand, counting down.
TCAAAATTCGTATATAGTAAAAACTGCGCAATACATAGTGCAATTTTTAAATGCAGATTCGGTCCAAAGTTATAAACGAGTACTTGCTCATTGTTGATTATCAAAATCAACATGAAAAGTAATCGAAGATTATAGCTAGAAGCTTCGTCATTTAAATTTCGTACATTAAATACGTGATATAAAGACGATACTTATTAATGGCGTAAAAACTTTTCAACTTATTGTTAGTAGTTAGTTAACTGGCTACACTTCAACCGATTCTGCTTCATGATCTTTTTCAAATATGTGTAATTTGCTATTTCTAGCATAGGCAGTGTATTGTAAAAGTCTCTTTTACAAAACTGAGCAAAGCAATGACCATTGATATTTTATATATCGCTCAAAAGATTATCTTTTCAACAAAAGCTAGCTCGTAGCTTAACTGTAAATATCATTGTGTATTTAATTTATTTTAATAAATTTTCAATATTATAAACTACGTTCTATGGATTAATAAGTTGTTATTAAGTGATTCTAAAAAATTCTTCAAAATTTTATTCAAATGATTATGTAGTTAGTGTATTTAGAATATTTTGCTAAATCCTTTTATCATCTTTCCTGAGATATAATTATAATTGCACTTTATTTCACTTGTTCCAGAACAAGAGAAAATCAAGTTTCAGTTTTTTCACGTAATATCTCATATACAATTTTAATTATAGTTTAAATTTAATTTAAGCGCTAAAAAATTTAAAAAAAAAAAAAAAAAAAATCAAATAAATAAATAAAAAAATATAGTTTTTGATTTAGCAAATAATGCATTACTTACATTTCTAAATCTTCAGATTATAAGCTTTGATTATTATACTATAATTTAAAGTAAAATATAGTGCCTTAGCGTGTACTTGTGAATATTTGTGTAAATACGTGCGCGCTACATAATTCGGCATTTTTGGTGTCTCCAAAAAGAAAAGAAACATCCCCATATTCCTTTTTCCAAAAGGAAATTCTTGATTCAATAGTATAGCCATTTCCACCTAAAACTTTGCCTTGGAAAAGAAAAAGCATTGATTCGATAATTATTCAATCTCAGAGCTCATCACATATACGTATATCTTTATATTCATCGAAAAGAAAATGTTCTCACTCATACTTCTGGACTCTCCAGCCTGAATATAGTTTTCCATTCCCCATTGAAAGAAGCTCTCTTTCACTTACGCAACTGTCACACAGTGAATAAGAAAAAATAGATTTTGCCGAGTGCGAGACATCGATCGAGTAACAATACATACATTCGTACGTGCGAAATACAATAGCGTAAGTTTTTTTAGTGAAAGCGATCGCTTGATCGTACGATGTCAGCGAGTAAGGTGACAATTGGTTGGAGATTAATAGCTTGAGAAGTTCTTTGATAGTTTGTGTGCATTTATAATTATTGAAAATTAAATGTTATTGTAAATAACCTTAATCTTTAAAAACTGTTTATTTTCTATTTTAAACAAAAATAAAATTGTTTTACTTTTATTAGATGTTTAGAGCAAGCTGTACAAAATATACAATTAACCATCTTGTAATTTTTAATAATACTGTTCTACTATAAGTAAAAATTAAAAAAAAAAGATTACTAACAATAATTACTGTGCTTTCTACGGAGATTATATTTATAAAAGGTAAACAAAAAATGTACGACAAAATTGGGTACTTTCTGCAGTTTTTAGTTTATAATTCATAATTTTTTAATAGTAGTATAGCTTTCTACAAACTTTTTTAGGCGAAAAAAATGTAGGATTAATTCAGAAGAAAGCGTACTATCAAAAAATGAAATATAAAATTCAAAACTGGAGATAGTATCAATATATTACGTTATCAAAGAACGTAATACCGATTTTCAAAGAAAATATATTTTTTCTACGAAAAAACCTGAAATTTACGATAATTCTGAGACCTTGAAAGATACGGTACTAAAACTCGTCGCGCATAAACTTAAAAACTAACAAGTTTCTAGGCCTAATCCTTGCGCCTTAAACAAGAATTTTTCCCGTAATTTTCAAAGTCCCAGAATTACCCGAAACTACCAAATAAACTCTAAGCTTTATTAACGTTTTCCTCGTTTATACTTAAAGTAAAAAAACCTCAAGGAAAATCAACAAAAAAAGCTGCAAGAATCTAAGCAACGAATCTTCAACCAACGCTTAGTCTTAGTGTATAATATACAACAGCACTGCGTGAACGGTAGAGCGGGGGGAAAAAAGGTGGGGAAGTCGGTGAGGAATTATCGTTTTAGCTGGGAGCAGGCACTAGGTTTGCGGGCGACGATGCGTCGCGTCTGGGCGCTCTGCATCGTGCCGGCGAAGGTGAGCGAGCGCGTGATAGCCGAGGGCAGGGGGAAATGCTAGCGAGCCGAGAGGGGCTCGGTGGGTGTGGGCGGGCTGCTGCGGTACTTTGAGCGTATGTGCAGGAAATTGTTGCTCGTCGAGTGCTTGATGTTGTTGTTGTTGTTGTTGTTGAATGGTGTTGTCGGTGGCGGGGTGCTCTCCCGACTTATGACCCTCACCTGGCAGGGGTCGTGCCTCGTCAGGAAGTGTTCGAGGGTGTCCCAGCCGCCGCCCACTCGCACCATCATGTGTTGGCCCTTCAGCAGCTGCGAACAATTAGTTAATGAGTATTGATTTTTTTTTAGATGGATAGACAGATTTTGAACTGGAGGGTTGATTAATTGCTGCGTGGATTCAGGGTGTCTTTTATGGTTGATTTTGTTTTGTGTGTTTTATTCAATGAGTTTTGTTAATAAAATGAGTATTGTTTTAATTCTTTTTTCTTTAAAAATAAAGCTCAATCATATGTTTATTTTCTTGTATGATTTATTTAAAATAAATGTAAATTAAAAAATGCAATTATGTAGTATAAAGATTCATAATTACAACTTAAGTCAAGAAAAGAAAATTAATTTATACCAAAGTTTTATAAACCACGCCTTATCTCTGCCTCCGTTTATTACGAGGAAAGAACCTTAAATTAGTTTAAAAAATCGATTAAACTTTAAAGTTTGAAGTTAATTCTTAAAAGAGAATGGATAGAATTGTTTCTTTTTACTACTACTTTTTGAATAAATGTATAAAAGTATTTTAACATAAATTATCAGACTCTACAATGTAAAGAAATGAATAAAAAGCAGTCGAAAAGAAAATACAATAAGACTTTTTCGTCTTCAAATTTCAAATTCCATTAAAAAGCATGAGCATCAATACACTTTCAAGTACGTTTTTACAAGAAGTATGTCCAAAGAAACACTCTCCAAACTCTTCTTAAGAAAAAACTACCCAGCGCCAAAGAAAGCAGCAGATAAAAAAAAGCATCTCACCCTTATGAAGACGTTGCGCCCAGCGATGTGATAGCGTCCCTCGCCGACCTTCCTAACTTTGAGCTTGCTGCATTTGCTCGACGGGCACTGGCAGAGTCTCTGTACGGCCTCGGTGGCTCTTCTTACCTGCAGACGCCCAACAAACGTTAAGAGATGTATAAACCGGCGCGCGAGCAAAGAGAGAAAAAGCGGCAAGTATACACACTCGGAAGTACTGCGCGACTAGCCGAGAAACGCGAAAGACCCGCTAAATACGGAGAAGAAAAAGGGTCATTTAAAGAGCGTCGCCCGCTTTAAAAAGTTGAGGCACGTCGCAGGCGGAATCGGTTTCCGCTGACCGTTCTCCCGAAGTTTAAAAAAGACTCTCGGCTCT